>JACEFZ010023292.1:0-185000 GCA_014155875.1 Cepaea nemoralis
ATATATATCTACTACTGTGACAATGTCTTATATATCTACTACCTATGACACTGTCTTATATCTACTACCATGACAATGTCTTATATATATCTACTACTATGACAATGTCTTATAATATCTACTACTATGACAATGTCTTATATATCTACTACCATGACAATGTCTTATATATCTACTACTATGACAATGTCTTATATATCTACTACCATGACAATGTCTTATATATCCTCTACTGTGACAATGTCTTATATATATCTACTACTGTGACAATGTCTTATATATATCTACTACTGTGACAATGTCTTATATATATCTACTACTGTGACAATGTCTTATATATATCTACTACTGTGACAATGTCTTATATATATCTACTACTGTGACAATGTCTTATATATATCTACTACTATGACAATGTCTTATATATCTACTACCATGACAATGTCTTATATATCTACTGCCATGACAATATCTTATATATATCTACTACTGCAACAATGTCTTATATATATATATATATATATATATATCTACTACTGTGACAATGTCTTATATATCTACTGCCATGACAATGTCTTATATATCTACTACCATGACAATGTCTTATATATCTACTACCATGACAATGTCTTATATATCTACTACTGCGACAATGTCTTATATATCTACTACCATGACAATGTCTTATATATCTACTACCATGACAATGTCTTATATATCTACTACCATGACAATGTCTTATATATCTACTACCATGACAATGTCTTATATATATCTACTACTGGGACAATGTCTTATATATCTACTTCCATGACAATGTCTTATATATCTACTTCCATGACAATGTCTTATATATCTACTTCCATAACAATATCTTATATATCTTCTGCCATGACAATGCCTTATATATCTTCTACTGTGACAATGTCTTGTATATTCTCTTAGGTTAAAGACATCTGAAGTACTGTGACAATATCTTATATATTCTCGCAAATTTTAAGTCTAATAGTACTACTTACACATCACTATCTCAGCTACTGTCACAATATCATGCGTACCATTTGTTTAACAGGTCTGAGCTACTTATATATTCTCATAGAGTATTGAAGTCACAAATACTAGCATCTTGTATATCCTTTTATTATATCTTTGATATTGTTTTATTGTATATTGTTTTATTTTATTTTGTGTATTGTTTTATTTTATCTTGTATATCGTTTTATTTTATCTTGTATATTGCTTTATCTTGTATATTTTTTTTTTATTTTGTATATTGTTTTATTTTATCTTGTATAACCTTTTATTTTATTGTGTCATCATCATCATCAAGTGCCGTGCCGGCTGGCGTAGGCGTTCATGGCTCTCCACAGATCTCGGTCTTTGGTGTTCTGGATCAACTCTGCTGATGATATTCCTCCATGCCACCGTCTCAGTCCGTCCAGCATCATTTCTCTTGGTCTGCCTCTGCCTCTCTTCCCCTCGATCTTTCCAGTTGTCACGATGTTCTCTAATGCCTCTCTTCTCATCACATGACCAAAGAAAGATGTTTGTCTCTTTCTTATTGTTGTATATAATGTTCTAGTTTCATTAGCCTCTTTCAGGCAATCGTTGTTAGTTACTCTGGCAGTCCAAGGAATTCGCAACATTCGTCTTAAAAACCACATCTCTGTTGCTTCTAAGTTCTTCCTAATTTGTTCATTTACATTCCAAGATTCGCTGCCATACAGCAAAACTGGTTCTATATAGCATTTTAGTACTCTCTTTCTTACATTCATTGATAGCGACTTATTGCATAAGATACTTTCATTTTCTGAAATGCGGCTTTGCCTGCCCTATTCTGCTCTTAATCTCTGTTGTACATCTTCCATCTGATGTTATAAGTGCCCCTAGGTATTTAAAATTATCCACTTGGTTGAGAATTTCCCCTTCTATTTCTATGTCACATTTTGGTGTCCCCATTTTCTTTGATATCACCATTGTTACTGTTTTCTTGATATTCAAGGACAGTCCTTTCTGTGCACTCTCTGTTACTACACTGTCCAATAATTGTTGTAGGTCTGTTGCATTATCCGCTACCAATACTGTGTCATCTGCATAGCGTATATTGTTTATATTATATCCTCCGATTAGTATTCCTGGCTTCTCTTTGATCTCTCTCATTATTACTTCGCTATACAGGGAGAAGAGATCGGGTGACAAGACCACCCCTGTCGTACTCCTAGCTTTATCTGTTCGTAACTAACCCTCTTTATTTCCCATTTTAATTGCTGCTACTTGGTTCCAGTATATATTCTTTATTATTCTTAAATCTTTCCCATCAATGTTGATATCTTCCAACATTTTAATCAGCTCATCATGTTTTACTTTATCAAATGCCTTAGTATAATCTATGAAGCATAAATATATGTCTCTTTGTTTCTCTATTGATCCTTTCTATTAGTGTTCGTAATATATATATTGCATTGTTTGTACTCCTTTCCTTCCATAAAACCATACTGTTCTTCACTAATTTCCATTTTTATTTTCTTTCTTGTTCTTCTCATTATAATTCTGAGTAGAAGCTTAGTGACATGGTTTATGAGGTTAATTGTACGAAAATCTTCGCATTCAATTGCTCCTGGTCTCTTTGGTATTGCTATAAATACAGATTTCAGCATATTGCATGGTAAATATCCACTGTTGTAAATATCATTCAGCATTTTGGTTAATATATCTACCCCAAATTCTCCCAATACTTCTAATTCTTCTACTGTGATTTCATCTGGCCCAGCTGTTTTTCCTTTCTTCATATGTTTCATAGCGTCAGCGACTTCTTCTTTTAGAATAGGTGGGCCTTCTAAGTTACTTTCTTCTGTTAATTCTTCCCTTTCTCCATTATATAATTCTCTTATATACTCATTCCACCTCTTCATTATAGCACCTTCCTCCAATAATATCTTTCCTGTTTTTGATTTCAAACACCCTGTATTTATTCTTATTTTTCTTCCTGTGAGCTCACTGATTTGTCTGTGAATACTTTTTTGATCTTTAATGGAATTTAATTCAATTTTTCTGCATTGCTCGTTTAACCAACTTTCTTTTGCCTTCACACATTTATCTCTTATTTCTTTATTTATCTTAGCATACTCTTGTTTGTCATTTTTATTCTGTTTCCTTTTGTCCATCAGCCTTAAGATTTCTTCATTCATCCATTTTTTCTTAGCTTTTTGGCTTCTCTCCGGTAATATTTCTTTGCTAGTTTGATGAATGGAGTCTCTTAACATTTCCCATTGTTCATTTATACTCTGTATTTTAGATATTGCATTGTACCTATTTTTCACAGTCACTCTGTATTGTTCTTGAATTTCTTTATCTACTTTCAGAACCTCTTTATTAAGTCTCAAGTTTTTAACCATTTTTTCCCCTCTCTTTAATCTTACTTTTATTTGTCCACATAGTGGTACATGATCACTGTTACTGTCAGCACCAGGCATTGTCTTTACATTAATTAATGCATTTCTAAATCTTTTATTAATAAGTACGTAGTCAATTTGGTTGCGTATTTTCATATCAGGGCTTTTCCATGTGTATAGTCGTCTTTTATGGTGTTTAATCCATGTGTTTCCAATTATCATATTATTAATATTTGCCCATTCTATTAGTTTCTCTCCTCTTTCATTTCTTGTACCTAAACCGTAATTCCCCACTATATCCTCTATTTTTCCCTTTCCTACTTTTGCATTAAAATCCCCCAGTATTATTTTTATTTCTTGTTTATCTTTTATCTTGTATATCCTTTTATTTTATCTTGTATATTCTTTTATTTTATCTTGTATATAATTTTGTTATCCTGTATATCCTTTTATGTTATCTTATCTATCCTTGTGATCTAACCTTGTACACAGTGTAATGTTGAACACCTCTGAGGTACACCTGCAATGTCTTGCCCATCCCTACAGGTGGAGGAAGTCCGGGGAACTGTGACAGTAAAGAACCCTCAAAGCTCCCATGATGAGCCCCCCAAAACCTTCACCTTTGACATTGTGTTTGGTCCAGATTGTAATCAGCTGGATGTCTACAACAAAGTGGCCCGACCTGTTGTCGACTGTGTTTTGGAGGGGTACAATGGTATGTCATTGGTAAAATCCATTAACTATACAGTAGTATCTGATCTCTATAATACATACTGTAGATTTTTTTGGAAGGGTACAACGGAATGTGATTTTTATAGTCCATATCATGGATTGCTGGTCTCCCTGGTCTAGAGGTTACACGACTTTCTCCGTAATCTCGTATACTCTGGTAAGTAACGTGACATTGCGTGAGAATCAGTAGTGGTTTTCTCCGCATCAGTAACTTACGGGGTATGTGAGCCGGTCGCTCAGAAAGCAATGGCAAACTATTGAGCGTAATCTTGCCAAGAAATCAACAATCGGCTGAAAGATGCTGATGTTGACAGTGATGTCCTGTAAAGGATATGCGAACAGAAAAATATTGTGGTTTGGAGGAGTACAGCAATATGTGATCTCGATAGTCCATATCCTTGACTGTGTTTTGAAGGGTACAGTGGTATGTGTTCTGTATATTCCACATTTTGCACCCTCTTTTGAAGGGGTATAATAGTGTAATCTGTATAGTCCATATTAAAGTACAATGGTATGTGATCTGTATAGTCCACATTGTAGACTGTATTTTGAAGTACAGTGATATATGATCTCTATAGTCCATAATATGGGCTGTGCTTTGAAGTACAGTGCTATATGATCTGTGTAGTCCATATTGTGGAATATTTTGAAATACAATGGGATTTGAATATATGACCACAAAGCCGAGATGCAAGAGTCACACCTCATTGCCAGGGTCACCTCTCGTCACAAGACTGCAAGGAGTCACGCCTCATTGCCAGGGCGACTTCTCATCACAAGACTGCAGAGAGTCACACCTCATTGCCTGAGTGACCTCTCATCACTAGACTGCAGGGTGTCTTGATGGTCCATAGTGGGAGGGTAGTGGAGTTTGTCCATCAAGAATGATGATGACCATTCATGTCATCCAGTGGGGTTGAAAGTTTGCGGCCATGAGTTCTAAGATGGCTGGTAAGGCCTACTTTGGCTCAAAATGTTCTTTGACAATGTGGGCAAAGAATGCTTGACGTTCCAGGAGGAGGGTCTCCTGCAGTTGTTTTTCTGTCCAGTCTTTTTTTCACAGCTCTTGCAGTCCTGTTTTCTTCACAAGTGACTAAAAACTTGTACGCCATGAATTTCAGTCTTTTGTAGCAGTCTCCCAAGTGTCGAGATGAATTCCAAAAGCTGTTAGTGAGATCTTCAGAGTGTCTTTAAAGCATTTTCTCTGGCCGCCTTCGGGAGCGTTTACCACAGCACAGCTCGCCATAGCGGTAGTGTAGAGACTAAAGAAAGCTTCTATCATGATCTAAACACAGGGTTAGCGGATTAGGTTGACTTATTACAGGCACTGATGATTAGGTATAAAGTGTTTGAACTTCACATACTTTCGGCCACAACATAATGGGGGAGGTAACCAGTGCCTTCCCAGACAATAGCTAGAAAATTTTGAAAATTATCCAGTGCCCATTTTATAGGTCTGAGTCAACACCCATTGTACTGATCGGGAAAAATAATCCTGTCACATGTGGAGGCGTTGAACCCCGAAGCACACTAACCATTATGTCATCATGACTACAGGTGAGCATGGTAGAGGAGGAAATACTAAAGAAGGCCATAATAATTTCTAGGAAAAACTAACCAGGATCATAAAGTACCTATACACTCCAGGAAAAGCTAACCAATATCATAAAGTACATATACACTTCAAGAAAAACTAACCAAGTTCATAAAATACCTGTACACTCCAAGACAGTAGAAAAAAGACAATTTGCTTCAAATCTTGTGCATCACATCTTAATAGTCAGACTGCACTGGATAAGACATTAACCATGCAGTTAGACTCGGCACTAATTCTGTCAATCCAAACTTGCAGGTACAATTTTTGCATACGGCCAAACTGGAACCGGAAAGACGTTCACTATGGAAGGACTCCGGGCAATTCCAGAGAAGAGAGGCATCATTCCAAACTCTTTTGCTCACATTTTTGGTCACATTGCTAAAGCTGAAGGGGATACCAGGTAAATGGTCTTAGATTATTTATTGTAAGAGTAATGGTCACCTCACGTTGTAAAGCTGGTATGTGAAATTATTCACTGCAGGTTGGTGTTGGTGAAATTTTTGTGTGGTTCTAAGGGACATCTCCATTCATTTTCACATCCCAATCCCATGCTAGTACTCCACATGCACTCCAGCATTGCACTAGCACCCCATGTATACTCTACTAGCACCCCATGTATGCTCCAGTAGCACCCCACTTATATTCCACTAGCACCCCACTTAAACTCCACTAGCACCCCACTTATACTCCACTAGCACCCCATGTCTGCTCCACTAGCACCCCACTTATACTCCACTAGCACCCCATGTATACTCTACTAGAACCCCACTTATACTTCACTAGCACCCCATTTATACTCCAGTAGCACCCCACTTACACTTCACAAGCACCTCACTTATATTCCACTAGCACCCAACTTATATTCCACTAGTATTACCAAGCTAGCACCTTACTTATACTCCACTACCACTCTAGCACCCCACTTATACTCCACTACCACTCTAGCACCCCACTTATACTCCACTACCTTACTAACATCTCACTTCAACACTCCACTAGCACCACACTAATGCTCCACTACCACACAGCATCTCACACTCCACTAGCACCACACCTATATCCCAACACCACACTAACATTCTACTCTTTCTCTAGCACCCCACTTACACCCCAGCAACACATGAGCACCCCGCACTACAATTCTACATGTTCATGACTTGTATCTGCTACAGAATCATCATTGCTTGTGTTAGTCTGATCACAATGGAGACTGCATGAACTGTGGTATTTTCCTTCTACATGGCAGGTTCCTAGTCCGAGTGTCCTACCTGGAGATTTATAATGAAGAAGTCCGAGATCTCCTGGGGAAGGATCAACATCAGAGACTAGAGGTCACATGTCTGTTCTTGTTTTCTGTCTTTGGTCTTGTGTGTTTCGTTGGTTAATGATTTATTATGTCACCATTATATATATAATACCCGTATGCTGTGACAAAATGTCTCAGACCATGATACCTGTATTAATTGTGATCCATTCATAATTAGTGGAAACCTCGTTCTGGAACTCAGATTTGAAGATGATATGGTCCTCTTCTATCTCTATCTTCTATCTTCTATCTGGTCTTCTTCTCTAATATCAAGCCAGCTAGAGAGGCAAGGTGTTTTCCTACCTACCCTGGGAGGGTACCATCCAAAAAGAGAAACCTGGACCAATGCAGCAGTTGTTGTCCATGATGTCTGTGAAGGTTTCCAGTCAGGCATTGAAACCTTTGCTGCAGTGATTGATCTTGAGGATGCGTACAACGGAGTACCATTGGATTTCTTAATGCTTCAGCTTCTTCAACTCAAGATAAATCCTTTCCTCCTTAGTTGGATCGCCGCAGCCCTCTTCCTTTTCCAATGGAAAGTAGTTTTCAGATGTGGCAGTTGGACTTCAGAACCAACAACAATATATCCTGGCTTACCACAGGGATCACCATTATCTCCGGTGCTGTTCAACGCCTACACTGTGAGAATCACCAGCGAGCAGATCACAGGACACTGTCATTTGCCGATGATGTTTTAGTGTGTAGGGTAAGGATAGAGATCAGGTTGCTATGGAACTACAAACCGAACTCAATCACATAAGTACTTGGTGTGATGAAGCTGGGGCAATGGTCAACCCAACAAAGGCAACAGTGACATGGTTCTCTTTGAATAACCATATTGTCAACACTCTATACACCAATGATAAATCTGTGTTCAGAGACTGGAAAGAACGCAGGCAATGAATTACCTGGGGATACGTTTTGATTGAAGCCTTGCTTATAATGAGCACATAGACCAGGTGATAACAAAGGCCAAGCGGGTTTTGGCTTCAATGCGGGTGATGGCGGCAGCAAACTGTGAGCAGCGCAATCTATGTCTTCTATACAAGGGGCTGGTCATGTCTGTTTTTGAGTATGCGATGGCGATCCTGACTCTCAGCCTTAAGCAGATAGAAAGGATGGAAAGGATACAGAACGAAGCTAAGAAAATTGACCTTATTCAATCCAAATGTCACAGAACAATTCTTAAAATACTGTGGATTAAAATGCCACAGAACAATTCTTAGAGTACTGTGGATCAAAATATCACAGAACAATTCTTAGAGTACTGTGGATCAAAATGTCACAGAACAATTTTAGAGTAATGTGGATCAAAATGTTACAGAACAATTCTTAGAGTACTGTGGATTAAAAATAAGGAAAATATTGAACTTATACAGTTGAGTCAAGAACCGACATCATTGCATTCGGGGCATTCTCATAAGTGCTCATTCTTCATTGTCAACAGCGAGCGTACAGTTACAATTCTGATAGTGCCTGTTGCAATCTGATTATATGTCCGTCTTGCTTTACCTCTGAGTGACGACTATCGGCCAGATCCCCTGACCACCCCCTGCTGCTACATTCTCTCTAGACCATGATAAGTCTATCTGTTTTTCTACATTGCTCTTGTGCTCCCAGAGACCCTTCACCACACCTGCCTTATCATGCATCAGATTACCCCTTAAAGTCTGTCTGCCTGTTCATTTCCAACCACACCAGAGTGTCCTGGAGAAAAGATTTAGCGAATGCTCGCAACCTGTGATCTCTGAAACGATGCATGCCAGTCTGGAAGGAGAGACGGGCAGTGCCAACATGTTGGTGGACGCATACAACATTAAAGACAGCCTGGTCATGAAAATTCATGAGCCAGAAAACTGGTGAGAGATTGAGAATTTTTCTGGTGGACCGTGATCAAAGCTGCATTCTGCAAGGACCTACTTCTTGGTGATATATGACAGATGATGATGATGATAAGTGACAGATGATGATGATAAGTGACAGGTGATGGTGATGATAAGTGACAGATGATGATGATGATGATAAGTGACAGATTATGATGATAAGTGACAGATGATGATGACTAGTGACAGGTGATAGTGATGATAAGTGACAGATTATGATGATAAGTGATAGATGATGATGATGATGATGATGATGGTGAGTGACAGATAATTATGATAATAAGTGACATATAATTATGATGATAAGTGACAGTTGATGATGGTAAGTGACATGATGATAAGTGACTTTATGATATTAAGTGGTAGATAATGATGATGATAAGTGACAGATAATGATCATGATGATGAGAAGTGACAGATGATGATGGTGATGATAAGTGACAGGTAATGATCATTATCTAGAAGCTGGTAACATTTCAGAAACTCAAAACAATGTATTCCCTTAGTGAATTCAAACACAGAAGCCTTAAACAATATGTTGCACGATTTATTGCCTGGCATATTTTGCTTCATCTCGTCGGGTGTATACTGCAAAGTTACATATCACATAAAGTGATTAATAATTAAGCTGAAACAATTAGAACACAGCCAGAAGTATTGTTCAAATGTGGAACATCTGTTATCCCCACAGTAATTTCAAATTCACCTCAAACTCTTTCTGTTTGCACAAAACTGGAAAAGCCCAGAAATGGTCTACAAACCTTGAAAACCCCTTGAAAATTTAGTTTGGATTGCTGTGAACCCAGCTTAATTCTTGATGGTATTATAAATGTTTGTTTTCTGCCTCCAAAGCCAGATATATGATAGAATTTGTACCAAAGCAAACTACAGTTTACAAACACATTTCACAAACACATTTCACTATCTGGCTTTGAGGAGTTGAAGACTGGAAGCCCTAATGATGCAGAGTTATTGGCAAGAATGCTGTAGTTAGATGTTTCTATCGCAGGTCAAAGAAAGACCGGACGTTGGTGTGTATGTGAAGGACCTCTCGGCTTTTGTTGTCAACAATGCAGATGATATGGACCGAATTATGACACTTGGGAATAAAAACAGTAAGTAGAATGTAGTTCTCTTGCATGGTATTATACGAGAGGCTTCTAATGAAAACCTTATTTGGTTTGTGTGTATGTGTGTGAATATATTCTGAAAAGGTAAAGAACAAATGTATAATTTTTCAGAGTAGTCACCACTGCAATCAATGCAAGTCCTCCAGCGCTGATAAAGTACTAGGATACCTGTACTAACATAAACAAATTCTCTTGGTTGCTTCTGTAACCACTCTGGGGTCACTACTTAGAGTGTCTAACCCGGTCGTGAACAGTCTGTCACAGAAGTCACGCCTTTTGGAAACTTCCTACTCCACTCATACACTTGCTGGACTGACAGGCATGCATCCCCATACTGGACCTTCAATTGCTGATAAATTTCTATAGGTTTCACCCCTTCACTGATAAAAAAGCGGATAACAGAACGCTGCTCTTCTTTTGGTGCATGTCAAAAGTGGGATGGCCATCTTTAAACTGTCCTTATGACATCACCATGTTTGTCTGCACCATGATGTTACATGCTTAACACTTTTGAAATCCTTAACAACAATATTGACAGGTTTTAAGACAATGGCATGGTTATTGTAATTTCTACCACACTTTGAAGGTTGTCATGTGAAGCCCTGTCATGTGTTATTGAGCGAGAAAGTCAAGAACACTGTTACCTCCCTCAGGAAACACTGGACATACAGTGTTAGACCATATTTGTGTAGACCAACCAGCACTTGGTGGCTGATGTGGTCAATATCACCTCGGCCACCTTTACTTCCCATGACATTTCCTGGTGGCCATTTTAGCCTGGGTTAACCTGGGAGGCCAGGTCAGTTTACAGATCTGCCAAATGTGGATTTGAACCCATGACTACTGGGCCAGTAGCCACTACACCACCACAGCTTTAGTTGTGTGTTAGAGCAATGGCTGTTTCATCTTTGTCTCTGGCCATGTGTCTTATTACTGTGACATGTATGATCCAGACAATTAGACATGTCTTATCTAGGTGCTGTGGCAAAGAGGTTGTGAATACAATTCGTAATCCTACATACCCCATTTGAAACACAACTGCTAGCAATTTGGAAGCAGACCACTTTGCCTTCCTTTCCATTTAATGGTATGAGTTCTAATCATTCAGAAAGCAATGGAAAACTATTGAACGTAAATTTGCTCAGGAATCACAAACAGCCAAAAAATGCTGGCGTTGACTGCCACGTCCTGTACAGGTTATGCAGCTTATTTAGTGTGCAGTGAATTTGTTCTGTGCATGGTAAATGTATTGACAATGAAAGACCTTTAACTTGTGGAGGAAACATCACCAGCCGAGGCTTAATCCAGCCTGTCCGCAAATGCTGGGCTGGTTCCATCCTATTATCCCTCTGTGTAGATATGAAAATCAGGTCTTGGTCAGGTTCTTACAGATGCCACAGTATTCACTGCTGAACTAGTTCTGTTCTTCTCATGGATGCCACAGTGGGCAAGTACCCACAACAGGGCTAATTCTATTAACATCCTAATGTTGTCTTTTCTTCTCTAGATAACATATAATAATATCCAAGATAGTAGTTAAGAATGTCTGAGTCAAGAACCAACATCACAGCACTCATGACATTCTCATACATGCTCCGTTCTCATCTACTACAGCCAGCGAAGAGTCCTGATACTAATGGTACCAGTAGCATTCTGATTATGTATCCGTCTGGCCTCTCCTCAGAATGTTTGTTAATATACCATTCTTTGCCTACTCGTCCACCAGGGTCAGTCGGGGCCACTAACATGAACCTGCACAGCTCCAGGTCTCACGCTATATTCACCGTCACAATTGAATGCAGCGAAAAGGGACCAGACGGCAAGCAGCATGTCAGGGTGGGCAAGTTGCACCTGGTAGATCTGGCTGTAAGTAGGCAGTTGATATCCTTGCCAGTTTGTCACAGAAGGTCGTGAAATATATTTACAATTTTCAAGTTCGTGTAATTATTTTTGCAAATCACTAGAGAAGAAATTCAAAGCTTTTGAACTCAAATGTTGCAGAACAGTTCTTAGAATATCAAGGATCAAGAAGTGGAAAATTACTGACCTTCTAGGAAGGCAGCTTAGCCGAATGGATAAGAGCACTAATTCTTAAACATCCTATGTGCTGATGCTGAGGTAATGGGTTCAACCCCTACACTGATCAGTTGGACTAAAATGTTGATTTTTCGTACTTTACTTGCTGGTGTAAATTACAAGTACCTTTAAAGTCAGAGTGGGTTGGCCTGATGGCAAGGGGGAAAAAAATCAACTCAGAGCACTAGAAGTAGTAGCACATGTATGGACTACGCTTGAATTCAAAGCCAGCGAATGCAACAACAACAACAACAACAACAACAATAACAATAAACATGAATGTGTATTTGACATATCACTAGAGGATCAGGGGACAAAACTTTAATTTGAAGATAAGAAAATATTAATTGTCTTATTGTTTGTTTACTCGCTGTGCAACTCGAGCTTAGCCCATGATGAACTGATATGTGCATGTGGGCTGGCTTTTCTTGTCCCCCTCTATGTCATGATGTCAGACTGTCCAGCATCTTCTGTGTTGGTCTTCCCCAGCCTCTCTTCCCCTCCAACCTTCCCCTTGTGATCAGCATACTTCAGCTGTTCTCCTTTGCATGACATGCCCAAATTATGTGGTCTGTCTTCTTCTGTTCCGAGTAACCTGTTCTCTTTGCAAGATGACTTCATTCAAGATATCTTTCTTGCTCTTTCTATTAGGGATGTTCATTTGAAACCTGTTCCAATGGCTTTAACCCTTTACAGAGCAGAGTGGCCGTTAGCGGCCGATCGCTTAAACGAGCGGATCGGCTGTTTACGTCCGATACTATTATGCATTGTAAAAACGCGATCTCTCGGCTTTCCGACACTTCTGGGGCTACTTTCGCTTTCGCCGACAGCTTGACAATGTGGCCGCCATTTGTAAACGCGCTATTATGAATTTGAACGGACTTTTACGGACTTTTTTGATAGTTTTCGGGATTTTTACGTTATTTTTCAAAATGGATTTCGGCGATTCTTCAAGTGATAGCCGAGATTTCGCTCTGCTCAATTTAAATGACATTAAAGGGCACGAAATTGACTACTAATCGGAGCTAGATATCAGTGCAAAGCGTTACTTTGCATTAGCAGTCATGAGTCGGACTTTAAAGAAAGTGATTATGATTCTGAAAATGTGTTTGTAAATTGCTGTATAGGTGACGGAAGATCACAAACACCATGTTGTATTTCGTAAATATTTGTGTTCATATATGGATTACCGGCAACAATCACGTGAGTAACATATTCTGCATGCTTTTCCCTTCATTGTGTTGTTTATTTAACTAAAATCTGTTGACTAACACCTTATTTGTGATGGTTTTACTAACGCGACCCGAAATTTTACAGAACCTGAAAAAATCTTGCCCGTTCAGGGCTACAAAACGGACAAGCGTCTGCCCTGTAAAGGGTTAATTACAAAAGCATGAAAAGAATATTAACAGGTGTGGTAGAATTAAACAGAGCATTCATTTTGAATGAATTATGCACCATGGGTTGGTCAGAAGAAGTTGCCATAGGTGTTCATGCAAGCATCCTATTGCGGCGAATGCTGTCCGCAAAAAAGGATTGTTGTTCCTCACTGAACCAAGTGTTTACCGCGTTCATTACGTCTGCATCTGTGTGAAATCGTTGCCCCTTGAGAGCTTTTTTAAGAGGTCCGAACAAATGAAAATCACATGGTGACAAATCAGGACTATAGGCTGGATGTTGCAGAATTTCCCACTTCTTCCTTCCTAATGCTTCCTGCACAATCTTTGCGACATGCGCACAAGCATTATCATGCAACAAAATCACACCACAAGAAAGCATGCCGAGTCGTTTTTTCTTGATGGCTTTTTGCAGCTTGTCTAGTGTTTGCAAGTAGTGGATAAAGTTCATGTCAGTGAACGAAAGAAGAAGAAGAAGTTGATGTTGACACCAGGTTCTTTAAAGTTGGCCAACAATAGCCCTTCATGGTAAAAACATGCGCTCAGCATAACCTTACCAGCGGAAACCTGTAACTTATATTTTTTGGCTTTTGATGATCCAGCATGCTTCCATTGCATGCTCTCTGTTTTGCTGCTTGGCTCAAAGTGGTGACAACATGATTCATCGCTTGCCACTATATGGAAGAGAAATGCATCACCCTCCACTCTGTAACGCAGCAAGTGGTTCACATACCATCCCATGCGTTCCTCTTTTTGGTGGTCGGTCAACATCCATGGTACCCAATGTGAACACACCTTCCGATATTGACCAATTGACACATCAAATTCTTTTGCTAGCAAACGTATGCTTCGACAACAGTTCATCTGTACTGCTGCATCAATCTTGTGCGATGGTTGTTTTTTGTTGCAACAATAAGCACTTGACCCAGCCGTCAAAGATCTGTTGTGAACTGACGTCCTTTCCAAAACATTCGTGCCCAGTCTGTCACTGTTGTCTTCGACACACATTTGTTACCATACGCTGCCTGCATTCTTCGATAAATGTCCACTGGTCGACATCCTTCAAATGAAAGAAACTGAATAACCGCTCTTTGAGCTTCTTTGGACTGATTTTGGATCGGCCCGGCCATTTTCTCAACAGTCAGAAACAGAACCTATGCATCATGGGACGATAAGCACATGCTCTTTTATTCATTGGTCAGTACTTATCACATGACTATGACAACGTACACAATTACGCGCGGTGCGGCTCGAACTGATTTCAAATGAACGCCCCTTATATGTCCATAGTGTTCCATTTAATTACTCACATGTCTGCTAATTGTCCACAATTCACTTCTGTATATCAGGAACTGCTCTATATAGCTCTTAAGATTTCTTGATTGGCAAATATAAAATGTAAAGAATATTCTCATCCTGTGAAATTCTGCCTTTATTTTATGATGTCACAAATATCCCACAGGGTTCTGAACGACAAGCCAAGACAGGAGCTACAGGTCAGCGGCTGAAAGAAGCCACCAAGATCAACCTATCGCTGTCCACCCTGGGTAACGTGATCTCCTCCCTGGTGGATGGCAAGAGCACTCACATTCCCTACAGGAACTCCAAGCTGACACGTCTGCTGCAGGATTCTCTGGGCGGCAACTCCAAAACTGTCATGGTGAGCTGTGGGACACTGTTGTAAAGTCTTACGGTTGTGTGTGTGTTTGTGTGCATCTGTGCAAGAGAGAGAGATAGAGAGAGTGTGAATGCATATATGTGTGTGAATGTATGTTATTGCATGAGAGATAGCATGTATGTGTCTGTGCATGTGTGAGAGAGAAATAAAGTTAGAGAGAGTGCATGCATATATGTGTGTGTGTGTGTATGTATATTTTTTTTTTTCCAGCTCGCTCGCTCCCTTTGAACTCAAGCATAATCTATACACACTATTTCTAGTAGCACTGGACTGAATTTTGCGTGTTGATTAGCTTTCCCTATTACCAATGCCCCTTGCCATTATTCGAACCCTCTCCGAATTCAGAGGCACTTGTAATTTACATCCCCAAGTCAAGGACAAGAAGTAAACATTTTATTCCTAGAGATTGGTGTTATTGCATGAAAGATAGCATATGTGTGCGCGAGAGAGATGAAGAAGAGTCTACATGCATAAATGGTTGTGTGCGGCGTGTATGTTATTGCATGAGAGAAAGCATTTATGTGCATGTATGTGTGTGTGTGTGTGTGCATGTGCACATGTGTATGAGAGACGGCATTGATATGTATGCATGAGTGTGTATAACACAAGAAGCATATGATGACAGCAGATGTATGGTTTCTGAGGGAAATGTAAAGAATGCCTTAACAAGTGAAAAGCAGAGGTCGCGAGTTGTGAGCATTCGCTGGATCTTTTCTCCAGTACACTCTGGTTTGGTTGGGAATGAATAGGCAGGCAGACTGGCTGGTGCTGCATCATTGAGGGCTGATTTGATGCATGATACGGCAGATGTGGTGAGGACCTGCTGGGAGCATGTGGATAATGTAGAAAAACAGTTAGCCTATCATGGTCTAGAGAGAATTCAGCAGCAATGGGTGGTCAATGGATCTGGTTGACAGTCATCATTCAGAGATAAAGCAAGACGAACATATAATCAAATTGCAACAGGTACCATTAGTATTGGAACTCTACGCTGGCTGTTGAAGATGAGGACTGGGTGTTTATAGGAATGTCCAGAGTGCAGTGATGTCGGGTCTTGACTCAACTCAACCCAACCCAACTCAGCTCAAGTCAACTCAAACCAGCCCAACTCAACCCAACTCAACTCAACTCAACTCTTCTCCATGCCTTGAGTGGTATTTGGTATATGGTGGTAGCCCCATATTTCTCTACACCAATCAGGACCTGATGAATGTGCTTAATTGACAGCCCTGACAGCCTTTACTTCCCAGCAATTTCTTGTTGTCCATTTTAGTGTGGGTTGACCTGGGAGCCATGGTCAGTTTTAAACAAATCTTTGCCCCAGTGAGAATTTGAACTCGTGATCCCTAAGCCAACAGGCAGCACTATCATGACTGCCCTAAAGGATACAATGGATGGACAGAAAAATAAACCAAGCAGTCCTTGAAACACATGACAACCACAAATTGGTTAGAGAAATTAGATGCACTATCTTTTGGATAGACTGCTGCTCAGACAACATTTCAAAATCATAAAACTTACCTATAAAATATTATTTATATCATGTGTAATTCTGGTTTACATACATTTGTATCCTCGTGATTGCTGTGATGTTTGTGCACTGAGTTGAAATTCTCATTGAGTAATCTATGAGGAGAGACTGCGGCATTTATTGAGGCATTTTTGAGTTTCTGCTCAATAAAGCTGTTGCAGATTAGGACTGACTGAGCACTTATATGAATGTCCTGAGTGCTGTGATGTAGCTCATGACTCAACTCAACTGAGTTTTTGCACTGTGTTGAAATTTTCTTCGAGCAATGAGGAGACTGAAACATTTATTGGAGGATCTCAGTGCAATCAGAGTGATATTTTACCAATCAAGCCAGATTAGATGTAGATAATCCAGACGTTTTGGATATGTGAAGAAAAATATACCTGAAATCTTAGTGATAAATAGCAGATGTGATGGGAAGCGATTAAAAGGAAGACGGAAAGATATAATACTTAAATGCCAGTCCATCTACATTGGCGGAATGAATAGGCATTTGGGAAACAGACTAGCTGAAGACATCCCTGAGTGCATAGTGAGATAAAAGAATATTCTAGAAATCTCATAAAATCAATGAATAGAAAGCAGCTGATATTTCCAATGCACACAATTTACTGACTTCAGGGCATATGATGGAGAAAGAGCATGCGTTCTTCATGTTATCATCATCATCAAGTGCCATGCCAGCTGGCGTAGGCGTTCATGACTCTCCACAGATCTCGGTCCTTGGTTTTCTGGATCAACTCTACTGATGATATTCCTCCATGCCACTGTGTCAGTCCATCCAGCATAATTTCTCTTGGTCTGCATCCGCCTCTCTTCCCCTTGATCTTTCCAGTTGTCACGATCTTCTCCAGTACCTCTCTTCTCATCATGTGATCAAAGAAAGCTGTTTGTCTCTTTCTTATTGTTGTATATAATGTTCTAGATCCATTAGTTCTCATGTAGATTGCCAACATTGGCCCTGCAGATTGACAGTTATATTTGATATATTCTCATGTAGATTGCCAACATTGGCCCTGCAGATTGACAGTTATATTTGATATATTCTCATGTAGATTGCCAACATTGGCCCTGCAGATTGACAATTATATTTGATATATTCTCATGTAGATTGCCAACATTGGCCCTGCAGATTGACAATTATATTTTATATATTCTCATGTAGATTGCCAACATTGGCCCTGCAGATTGACAATTATATTTGATATATTCTCATGTAGATTGCCAATATTTGTCCTGCAGATTGACAGTTATATTTGATATATTCTCATGTAGATTGCCAACATTGGCCCAGCAGATTGACAGTTATATTTGATATATTCTCATGTAGATTGCCAACATTGGCCCTGCAGACTGCAATTATGAACAGTTATATTTGATATATTCTCATGTAGATTGCCAACATTGGTCCTGCAGATTGACAGTTATATTTGATATATTCTCATGTAGATTGCCAACATTGGTCCTGCAGATTGACAGTTATATTTGATATATTCTCATGTAGATTGCCAACATTGGTCCTGCAGATTGACAGTTATACTTGATATATTCTCATGTAGATTGCCAACATTGGTCCTGCAGATTGACAATTATATTTGATATATTCTCATGTAGATTGCCAACATTGGCCCAGCAAATTGACAATTATATTTGATATATTCTCATGTAGATTGCCAACATTGGCCCAGCAGATTGACAGTTATATTTGATATATTCTCATGTAGATTGCCAACATTGGCCCTGCAGACTGCAATTATGAACAGTTATATTTGATATATTCTCATGTAGATTGCCAACATTGGTCCTGCAGACTGCAATTATGAACAGTTATATTTGATATATTCTCATGTAGATTGCCAACATTGGTCCTGCAGATTGACAGTTATACTTGATATATTCTCATGTAGATTGCCAATATTTGTCCTGCAGATTGACAGTTATATTTGATATATTCTCATGTAGATTGCCAATATTGGCCCTGCAGACTGCAATTATGAACAGTTATATTTGATATATTCTCATGTAGATTGCCAACATTGGTCCTGCAGATTGACAGTTATATTTGATATATTCTCATGTAGATTGCCAACATTGGTCCTGCAGATTGACAGTTATACTTGATATATTCTCATGTAGATTGCCAACATTGGCCCTGCAGATTGACAATTATATTTGATATATTCTCATGTAGATTGCCAACATTGGTCCTGCAGATTGACAATTATATTTGATATATTCTCATGTAGATTGCCAACATTGGCCCAGCAGATTGACAGTTATATTTGATATATTCTCATGTAGATTGCCAACATTGGCCCAGCAGATTGACAGTTATATTTGATATATTCTCATGTAGATTGCCAACATTGGCCCAGCAGATTGACAGTTATATTTGATTTGATATATTCTCATGTAGATTGCCAACATTGGCCCTGCAGACTGCATTTATGAACAGTTATATTTGATATATTCTCATGTAGATTGCCAACATTGGCCCAGCAGATTAACAGTTATATTTGATATATTCTCATGTAGATTGCCAATATTGGTCCTACAGATTGACAGTTATATTTGATATATTCTCATGTAGATTGCCAACATTGGCCCAGCAGATTGACAGTTATATTTGATATATTCTCATGTAGATTGCCAACATTGGCCCAGCAGATTGACAATTATATTTGATATATTCTCATGTAGATTGCCAACATTGGCCCAGCAGATTGACAGTTATATTTGATATATTCTCATGTAGATTGCCAATATTGGTCCTACAGATTGACAGTTATATTTGATATATTCTCATGTAGATTGCCAATATTGGCCCAGCAGATTGACAATTATTTTTGATATATTCTCATGTAGATTGCCAACATTGGCCCAGCAGATTGACAGTTATATTGATATATTCTCATGTAGATTGCCAACATTGGCCCAGCAGATTGACAGTTATATTTGATATATTCTCATGTAGATTGCCAATATTGGTCCTACAGATTGACAGTTATATTTGATATATTCTCATGTAGATTGCCAATATTGGCCCAGCAGATTGACAATTATATTTGATATATTCTCATGTAGATTGCCAATATTGGCCCAGCAGATTGACAGTTATTTTGATATATTCTCATGTAGATTGCCAAACATTGGTCCTGCAGGTTGACAATTATATTTGATATATTCTCATGTAGATTGCCAACATTGGTCCTGCAGATTGACAGTTATACTTGATATATTCTCATGTAGATTGCCAATATTTGTCCTGCAGACTGCATTTATGAACAGTTATATTTGATATATTCTCATGTAGATTGCCAACATTGGCCCAGCAGATTAAACAGTTATATTTGATATATTCTCATGTAGATTGCCAATATTGGTCCTACAGATTGACAGTTATATTTGATATATTCTCATGTAGATTGCCAACATTGGCCCAGCAGATTGACAGTTATATTTGATATATTCTCATGTAGATTGCCAACATTGGCCCAGCAGATTGACAATTATATTTGATATATTCTCATGTAGATTGCCAACATTGGCCCAGCAGATTGACAGTTATATTTGATATATTCTCATGTAGATTGCCAATATTGGTCCTACAGATTGACAGTTATATTTGATATATTCTCATGTAGATTGCCAATATTGGCCCAGCAGATTGACAATTATATTTGATATATTCTCATGTAGATTGCCAACATTGGCCCAGCAGATTGACAGTTATATTTGATATATTCTCATGTAGATTGCCAACATTGGCCCAGCAGATTGACAGTTATATTTGATATATTCTCATGTAGATTGCCAATATTGGTCCTACAGATTGACAGTTATATTTGATATATTCTCATGTAGATTGCCAATATTGGCCCAGCAGATTGACAATTATATTTGATATATTCTCATGTAGATTGCCAATATTGGCCCAGCAGATTGACAATTATATTTGATATATTCTCATGTAGATTGCCAACATTGGCCCAGCAGATTGACAGTTATATTTGATATATTCTCATGTAGATTGCCAATATTGGTCCTGCAGATTGACAGTTATATTTGATATATTCTCATGTAGATTGCCAACATTGGCCCAGCAGATTGACAGTTATATTTGATATATTCTCATGTAGATTGCCAACATTGGCCCAGCAGATTGACAGTTATATTTGATATATTCTCATGTAGATTGCCAACATTGGCCCAGCAGATTGACAGTTATATTTGATATATTCTCATGTAGATTGCCAATATTGGCCCAGCAGATTGACAATTATATTTGATATATTCTCATGTAGATTGCCAACATTGGCCCAGCAGATTGACAGTTATATTTGATATATTCTCATGTAGATTGCCAATATTGGCCCAGCAGATTGACAATTATATTTGATATATTCTCATGTAGATTGCCAACATTGGCCCAGCAGATTGACAGTTATATTTGATATATTCTCATGTAGATTGCCAACATTGGCCCAGCAGATTGACAGTTATATTTGATATATTCTCATATAGATTGCCAATATTGGCCCAGCAGATTGACAGTTATATTTGATATATTCTCATGTAGATTGCCAATATTGGCCCAGCAGATTGACAATTATATTTGATATATTCTCATGTAGATTGCCAACATTGGCCCTGCAGACTACAATTACGACGAATCCATCAGCACATTGCGATATGCCAACAGGGCCAAGAACATCAAGAACAATGCCAAGATCAATGAAGATCCCAAGGATGCTCTCCTCAGACAGTTTCAGAAGGAGATTGAGGAGCTCAGGAGGCAGCTAGAAGACGGTGGTGAGTAACCTTGTTGTGTATTTGATACTTCCATCACTCCCATCTTGTTGTAGTAGAAGAACTTGCTTGTTCTAGTGGCATCAAGAGCCATGTCCAAGGTAGCATAACAACTGATACAGTCTTTGGATCAGGTTAATCGTTATGGACCAGGCTGAAATATCCAATCTGTAGCCTTGTTAAAGTTATAAGATAGTTGCACCGGGAAGGTTAACCCGGTCAACAAATGCCCGCAGAAGTCGGATGTGTCGCCTAACAGCGTAAGAACGCAGCTCTGCTGTAAACAGGCACATTGCAATTACGTTTTTAAAAAAAAAAAACTCCAGATGAACGCAGAAGAAGAAGAAGATAGTTGCATATCCTTTACAGAACATAGCAGCCAATTCCATCATTTTTTGGCTGTTTATGATTCCAGGGCAAGGTTTTTACATCTGATAGTTTGCCATTACTTTCTGAACAACCGGCACTCATAACATTATAGGGAAATCAACGCAAGGCAGTCTGCTTCCAAATCACCTACAGCTGTTTCGAACGTGGTATGTGGGATTATGAATTGCATTTGTAACCCCTTCGCCACAGAGTCTTGTAGGTAGCCAGTATATAGCCAAAGATTGGACCTGGAATGGAATATTTAAAAGAATTTATCATTATCTACAAGCAGTTCCCTTAGCAGACCACCTTGCATTAGTTTTTATCAAATGGTATGAGTGCTGGACATTCAGAAAGCAATGGCAAACTACTCAACGTAATCTTGCCAAGAAATCACAAACAGCAAAAAATGCTGGGGTTGACTGTGACATCCTGTAAAAGATATGCAACTAACTTTTGTAGAGCATGCCCTTTGCAATATGTTGCTTTCATCACAGCTGTCCAAATGGATTCTTATTCAGCTGGGAGTGGGCACAGGGCCTGTTAAACACTCAGCCTGTACATTAAAATGCAGGCACATGTACCATCAGCATGGGAACTCATCATTGGCTGCCCAAGAAGGAAATAGAGCATGTGTGGCAATGTCCCAATTACAATGATGTTGATTCTTTATTTCATGTTTCAAAAAATTCTTAATCCTATAAAGGTTGCCCTGCAACATGCATTTCCATGTCCAAGGTGTCTGCATTGCCCTGTGTCCATCTTCGTGCTGGTCAGCCCCTGCTTCTTGTACCGGTCGGCCCCTGCCTCTACCGGTCGGCCCCTGCCTCTTGTACCTGTCAACCCCTGCCTGTACCAGTCGGCCCCTGCCTCTACAGGTCGGCCCCTGCCTCTTGTACCGGTCGGCCCCTGCCTCTTGTACCGGTCGGCCCCTGCCTCTTGTACCGGTCAGCCCCTGCCTCTTGTACCGGTCGACCCCTGCCTCTTGTACCGGTCGGCCCCTGCCTCTTGTATCGGTCGGCCCGTGCTTCTTGTACCAAGAACTGTGCCTTCCATCTCTGTTCTGTCCAAATATACTGTGACATTTGATTTTGTGTTCCCTCACTTTGAGCTCAAGCGTAGTGCATACACTTGCTATTATTTCTAGTGTACTAGACTGATTTTACCATGTGGATTAGCTTTATCTATTACCAGTGTCCTTTGCCATCACGCAAACCCACTCCAACTTCAGAGGTACTTGTAATTTACATCCCCAAGACTAGTGTGAGAGGTCAACATTTTTGTCTTAACTGACCGGTGTAGGGGTTGAACCTGCATGATAATCCATCAGTGTGGAGCAATTAACTGTGCCAGTCCCATGTTAATTAATAAGTCTCCTTGCAGTCTTGGCATGCTGGTTTCTCCTGGTCACTTTGATCAGAAGGCTTGTATTCCATTTAACGTCATTGTTTCGGCTGGACTGTATTGGCATTCATGATGTCAGTTGGATCCATTGTTAGACCCTCTGTTATAGTGGTGGTGCCATCCAACCTATCCCATCTTTCATATGTCAGTCTATGAAAATAAACATAAATGTATTCATCATGGACCTCTGCGTCAATTAAAAAACAAACAAACACACATAAATCCAGAAGTAGGAACCTGGTGTGGATATGTGAAGTGTGAGGACCATCACATTTAAGTAGGCCTGGCTGTATGGAGGAATAAGTGACCAGTCTTTCCCTCCCGTAGCAAACAATGAGAGCTGACATGGTACGGTACCGTTGCCCGACAGCATTCCTGCCTTGTCAGTATAACTTCCTAACCGTTTCACCCACTAACCAACTGCACTGATTCAAACTCAGGCAAAACTTGCCTCGGTTTTCTGTATCATGTTGAGCAAATCACTTAAAGTGCTATCACGGGAGTAAATTTTCAACTCAGACCAGCATAATGCCATTGTTACTGTCAATACTTTGGTTTCACTGTAACAGAGGTCTAATAAAATAGTGGAGAAAGTGGAGTAACTGCAAAGAACTCAAGTCAAGAGAGTCGTCTTCATTGCAACAGGACTTATCCCTTCAGGCTCTGTGTCTCCGCAGGAGGCCAAGAGCATCGCATGAAGCACAAACTCCATAGCTCCAGCAGTGACTCTTCTGGTGAAACTCTTCTCCAAGAAAAATTGCACTTGTGGTCTTAATGATGCAGTGCATGGAATTAATCCATGACCTTCAGAGCACGAGACAAATGGCATAAGCACTTTGTCATGGAGACCCCCAAAGAAGTGGAAGAAATCTGGACACACGTGCAGTTGAACAGTTTGTCATGTTTGTTTGTTTGGTCAAATGTATAGTATTTTCTTTCATTTTGTCATGAGGTGTCTCTGATGATGAGGGCAGTGGTGGTGATGATGATTCGGGCTCAGAGGAAGAAATTGTTGATGAAAATGGAGAAAAGAGAATTGTCAAGAAGAGAAAAGGTGAGTTATATTAAACTGCTTTGTGTGAACGTACACAAATATATCATCATCATCATCATCAAGTGCCGTGTCGGCTGGCGTAGGCGTTCATGGCTCTCCATAGATCTCGGTCTTTGGTTTTCTGGATCAACTCTGCTGCTGATATTCCTCCATGCCACCGTCTCAATCCATCCAGCATCACTTTCTCTTGGTCTGACCTCTGCCTCTCTTCCCCTCGATCTGTCCAGTTGTTACGATGTTCTCCAATGCCTCTCTTCTCATCACGTGACCGAAGAAAGATGTTTGTATCTGTCTTATTGTTGTATTTAATGTTCTAGTTTCATTAGCCTGTTTCAGGCAGTCGTCGTTAGTTACTCTGGCAGTCCAAGGAATTTGCAACATTCGTCTCAGGAACCACATCTCTGTTGCTTCTAATTTCTTCTTAATTTGTTCATTTACATTCCAAGATTCACTGCCATACAGCAAAACTGGTTCTACATAGCATTTCAGCACTCTCTTACATTCAGTGATAGTGACTTATTGCATAAGATACTCTTCATTTTCTGAAATGCGGCTTTTGCCTGCCCTATTCTGCTCCTAATCTCTGTTGTACATCTTCCATCTGATGTTATAAATGCCCCTAGGTATCTAAAATTATCCACTTGGTTAAGGATTTTCCTTCTTCTTCTTCTGCGTTCATCCGGATTTTTTGTTTTTGATGTGACTGCGTTGTGCCTGTTTACAGCAGAGCTGCGTTCTTGCGCCGTTAGGCCGACATATCCGACTTCCGCGGGCATTTGTTGACCGGGTTAACCTTCCCGGGGGATTTTCCCTTCTATTTCTATGTCACATTTTGGTGTCACAATTTTCTTTGATATTACCATTGTTACTGTTTTCTTGATATTCAAGGAGAGTCCTTTCCTTGCACTCTCTGTTACTACAACGTCTAATAATTGTAGGTCTGTTGAATTATCCGCCACCAATACTGTGTCATCTGCATAGCGTATATTATTTATATTATAACCTCCAACTAGTATTCCTGGCATCTCTTTGATCTCTCTCATTATTACTTCGCTATACAGGGAGAAAAGATCTGGTGACAATCACACCCTTGTCGTACTCCTAGCTTTATCTGTTTGTAACTACCCTCTTTATTTCCCATTTTAATTGCTGCTACTTGGTTCCAGTAAACATTCTTTCTTCTTCTTCTTCTTCAGCATTCCGAGCCATTGAGGTTCTTTGCTGCAAATACAATCTGTCTCCATTCGTCTCTCTGGTGGACCTTCTCTTGCCAGTCGTTGATTCCAAGTGCTTGTAGGTCTGTATGTATATTATCTCTCCACCGCCTTCTTGGTCTACCTCGGGGTCTACGGTCATTTATTTCCTGAGTGTAAGCGAGTTTTGTTTCCCTATTATCTACCATTCTTTCTATATGCCCCAGCCATTGTAGTCTATTAGCCTTCATGATACCAGTGATTAGCGGGGACTTAAACAAATCATAAATGTCTTTGTTACTTCTTCTTTTCCACTCTCCACTTTGTGTATCCCTAATGGGTCCAAAGATGCGTCTTAAAATTCCATCAATGTTGATATCTTCCAACATTTTAATCAGTTCATCATGCTTTACTTTATCAAATGCCTTAGTATAATCTATGAAGCACAAATATTGGTCTCTCTGTTTCTCTATTGACCTTTCTATTAGTGTCCGTAATGTATAAATTGCATTGTTTGTGCCCTTTCCTTCCACAAATCCATACTGTTCTTCACTAATTTCCATTTTTATTTTCTTTTTGGTTCTTCTCATTATGATTCTGAGTAGAAGCTTAGTGATATGGTTTATAAGGTTAATTGTACGAAAATCTTCACAATCAATTGCTCCTGGTCTTTTTGGTATATCCATAACTACAGATTTCAGCATATCACTGGGTAAGTATCCACTGCTGTAAATATCATTCAACATTTTGGTTAATATATCTACTCCAAATTCTCCCAATACTTCTAATTCTTCTATTGTGATTTCATCTGGCCCAGCTGTTTTTCCTTTCTTCATACGTTTCATAGCGTCAGCGACTTCTTCTTTCAGAATAGGTGGACCTTCTAAGTTACTATTCTTCTGTTAATTCTTCCCTTTCTCCTTCATATAATTCTCTTATATACTCATTCCACCTCTTCATTATAGCACCTTCCTCTAATAATATCTTTCCTGTTTTTGATTTCTAACACCCTGTATTTATTATTATCTTTCTTCCTGTAAGCTCACTGATTTGTCTGTGCATATTTTTGTATCTTTAATGGAATTTAATTCAATTTTGTTGCATTGCTCGTTTAACCAACTTTCTTTAGCCTTCCCACATTTATCTTTTATTACTTTATTTATCTTAGCGTATACTTGTTTGTCATTTTTACTCTGTTTTCTTTTGTCCATCAGTTTTAAGATTTCTTTATTCATCCATTATTTCTTAGCTATTTTGCCTATCTCCTGTAATACTTCTTTGCTAGTTTGATGAATGGAGTCCCTTAACATTTCCCATTGTTCATTTATACTCTGTATTTTAGCTATTGCTTTGTACCTATTTTTCACAGTATTGTTCTTGCATTTTTTTTTTTCCGCGTTTCCATCCTGTTTCAGGATATTGCAGTCAACACCAGCATCTTTCAGTTGTATGTTGATTCCTAGGCTAGATTACGCTCATCAGCACGCCACGACTTTCTGAGCGACCGGCTGCATACTCTCATAAGTCACTAGCGTGTCTCGAACCACTTCTAATTCTCGTCCGCTCACGTTGACTATGACAGTATTCGGGATTAACGGAAAAAGCTGCTAACCCCTCGGCCAGGCAGCCGACTATTGTTCTTGCATTACTTTATCTATTTTCAGAACCTCTTTATTAAGTCTCATGTTCTTAATCATTTTTTCCCTCTCTTTAATCATACTTTTATTTGTCCACATAGTGGTACATGATCACTATTACAGTCAGCACCAGGCATTGTCTTTACATTAATTAAAGCATTTCTAAATCTTTTATTAATTAGTATGTAGTCAATTTGGTTGCGTATTTTCTTATCAGAGCTTTTCCATGTGTAAAGTCGTCTTTTATGGTGTTTAAACCATGTGTTTCCAATTATCATATCATTGATATTTGCCCATTCTATTAGCTTTACCCTCTTTCATTTCTTGTACCTAAACCATAATTCCCCACTACATCCTCCATTTTTCCCTTTCCTACTTTTGCATTAAAATCACCAAGTATTATTTTTATTTCTTGTGATCCAATTTGAGCCATCACCATTTCTATTTCGTCGTAAAAGTGTTGTATTTCTTCATCACTACTGCTTGTTGTTGGTACATATACTTGTATAATGTTTATATCTATTGGTTTGCTTTTTATTTTTACCATAATAACTCTATCTGAAATACACCAGTATCCATTAATTGACTTGGCTATTTTTTCGTCTAATATTATTCCTACACCTTTTTCATGTGTATCCCCTCCAGAATAAATTATTGTGTGATTGTCAGCTATAATTTTGCCCGATCCCTTCCATCTCATCTCTACTAACGCCTAGTATATTCATTTTCATGCTATCCATCTCTCTTTGAACATTGGTCAACTTTTCTAGCTCATTTAATGTCCTAACATTCCATGTTCCTACTCTAAATTTATTTATTTTAGTTACGATTTTGCCATCAGTAGCTGGATGACGGTCTGGTGTCACCTGTGGCTCATGACTGTCCCTACCAGACGAGGATGTCCTAAGACAGCCATTAACGTCGTTCACTAACTCTGATATATGTTTTACCATGAAGTCTTGGGAAGGATATATATATCTAATATATACAAATATATACAAATATAAAATATGGCTTTCTGTACAAAACTTGCTGCCACGTCTTCTTTCTCTCCTGTATGCACCATCAGGCATCAGTCTTACTATAAACTATTGAGTATATGGTGCTAGCCGCATACTTTTAGAGACCTGCGGACATTAAGTGCATGATGTGGTCGATATGTTAGTGGCCTTTACTTTCCTGAACATTTCCTAGTGCCAATTTTAACCACAGCTCTCCAGTCTGAATATGTTTAAAGAGAGCAGCAGTCGAATTGAGGATATGAACATCCCTGAAGGGTTGGTCCTGTAGTAAAACCAGTGTGAACCAAGGGAGCTCTAGTTATGTTCTTTGTATGTTGCATTTGGTATATCAGACTTTATATGTTGGTCTTTGTATATTGGACTTGATGTGCTGGACTTTATATGTTAGTCTTTATATGTTGGACCTCATATGTTGGTCTTTATAGGTTGGTCTTTATATGTTGGACTTCATATGTTGGACTTCATATGTTGGACTTCATATGTTGGACTTCATATGTTGGACTTTGTATATTTTATGCAATAAGTCCTTGTCTTTGGCGGTTAGAAAAAGAGTTCTTATATGTTACATAGACCCAATTTTAACATACAGCTGTGAATCCTGGACAAGTGGTAAACAGACGAATCACACAATTCAACAAACAATAAAACTTATGCTAACATCATCATCATCATCTTCCACTTCTGCTGTCAAGCGTCGTGGGGAGGAATAATTTGCTCTCCAGCGCCCGGTGGACGGCACTGGATAGTATCATTCTGTGTGGTTGTACAATGTCTTTGATGTCGTCAATCCATTTTCTTCTTGGACGTCCTCTTGGTCTCGTCGCAGATGATCTTTGATTTAAGGCCAGTGATGGTAGTTGTTGGTGTTGCATTCTAACGACATGGCCAAACCACTTGATCTTCTGTCTTTCAGTATATGTGGCACAATGTGTTGATCCCATTGTCTGTCTGATAACAGCATTTCTTACTCGGTCTCAGATTGTTAAGTTGGCAGCTCTCCTCAGGCATCTCATCTCGCATGTGTTTATTTTGCCAAAGTGTGATTTGGATAAAGTACAGGTTTGAGATTGGTAGCATAGGGTTAGTGTGAATATGCTGTTTACTATCTGTCATTTTGCAGACATGGGTATATTTGGATGTTTCAGTAAAGGTGATAGTTTATATGTAAGTGTGCTAACTTTTTGACATCTGGATTCGATTTTTGTCTGTCCAATCTGCCATCTTCTGTGATCATACTTCCAAGAGTTTTTAAATTCTTTAACTTAATTCAGAGTTTTGCTATTTATCTGTATACTTAGTGGGCCCGGCAATCTACTAACTTGCATTACTTCGGTTTTGGCTGTGTTTATATCATATTGTATCTGCTGCAGGTTGAACTCAGATTATTAATATGATTTATTATGCTAACAACTCACTACAATTCAACAAACAATAACACTTATGCTAAAAACTCACACAATTCAACAAACAATAAGATGTATGCTAAAAATTCACACACTTCATTCAACAAACAATAACACTGATGATAAACGTAAACATTATTTGATTTGTTTTGCTCACTATTCTTCTGTCATTCTTTTACATTCTCATTACAGATGGTGAGTATGTGTTGCAGTCTTTACTTTTGCCATGGTGTGTGTGTGTGCGTGTGTGTGTGTGTGTGTGTGTGTGGTGTGGGGGGGGGGGGGTGTAATTCACGTTTCATAGTTTGAATTGTGAGTGTTCACTTGTTGGGTTAATTCACCTGATGGCATATTAATTCTTAGCTAAACAATATTATATGTATTCCCAGTAATATACAATTTTAAAAATAAGGTAATGATGACTGAACAAAACATGCCACAACACTGTAGGGCGTACGAGATGTCCACAGTTGGTCTGTTCAATTTTTATCCAGTGGTTTGGATTTCAAAAGCTCTTTTACCCAGAAAGGTTAACCCGGTCAACAAACGCACACTGAAGTTGGATGTGCCAACCTAAAGGCTTAGTATTGCAGCTCTGCTGTAATCAGGCACAACGCAATTACATCTGAAAAACATCTCGGATGAACGCAGAAGAAGAAGAAGAAGAAGAAGAAAGAAGAAAAGCCATTTATTGTTTATTCCCAGGTGCATACTGTTGTTGTACATGTACGGGGGTGAATCATGGACAGACTGGTGAAGAATTATGTGGAAGTTGCAGAGATGTGGTTTTATAGAAAAATGATAATAACACCGTGGATAGATAACAAGCACAATCTTAAAAGATGTTAACTCACAAAGACAACTGAAGGTCAGTATGGCGAAGTGAATAAGAGCACTTGCTCTTAAACATCTGTTGTGCTGGTGCCGAGGTGGCGGGTTCAACACCTACACCAGTCAGTTGGTTAAAATGTTGACTTCTCGTCCTTGACTTGGGGACGTAAATTACAAGTTCCTCAGAAGTCGGAGTGGGTTTGTCTGATGGCGAGGGAAACTGGTAATAGGGAAAGCTAATCCACACACAAAATTCAGTCCAGTGCTACCAGAAGTAGTGTGTATGGACTACGCTTGAGTTCAAAGCAAGAAAGCAAAAAACAACAACAACAACAAAGAGAACTGGTTACTTGCATCAGAAGAAGACAGTCCATATTTGGGCATGTCATAAGAAGGGGAAAGCTAGAGTAGGTCATGAATATTAGAAAGCTAGAGTAGGTCATGATAATGGGAAAGCTAGAGTAGGTCATGATAATGGGAAAGCTAGAGTAGGTCGTGATAATAGGAAAGCTAGAGTAGGTCATGATAATGGGAAAGCTAGAGTAGGTCATGATAATTAGAAAGCTAGAGTAGGCCATGATAATGGGAACACTAGAGTAGGTCATGATAATGGGAATGCTAGAGTAGGTCATGATAATGGGAATGCTAGAGTAGGTCATGATAATGGGAATGCTAGAGTAGGTCATGATAGTGGGAACACTAGAGTAGGTCATGATAATGGGAAAGCTAGAGTAGGTCATGAATATTAGAAAGCTAGAGTAGGTCATGATAATGGGAATGCTAGGGTAGGTCATGATAATGGGAAAGCTAGAGTAGGTCATGATAATGGGAAAGCTAGAGTAGGTCATGATAATGGGAATGCTAGTGTAGGTCATGATAATGGGAAAGCTAAAGTAGGTCATGATAATGGGAAAGCTAGAGTAGGTCATGATAATGGGAAAGCTAGAGTAGGTCATGATAATGGGAATGCTAGAGTAGGTCATGATAATGGGAACGCTAGAGTAGGTCATGATAATGGGAAAGCTAGAGTAGGTCATGAATATTAGAAAGCTAGAGTAGGTCATGAATATTAGAAAGCTAGAGTAGGTCATGATAATGGGAAAGCTAGAGTAGGTCATGAATATTAGAAAGCTAGAGTAGGTCATGATAATGGGAACGCTAGAGTAGGTCATGATAATGGGAAAGCTAGAGTAGGTCATGATAATGTGAAAGCTAGAGTAGGTCATGATAATGGGAATGCTAGAGTAGGTCATGATAATGGAAATGCTAGAGTAGGTCATGATAATGGGAAAGCTAGAGTAGGTCATGAATATTAGAAAGCTAGAGTAGGTCATGATAATGGGAACGCTAGAGTAGGTCATGATAATGGGAATGCTAGAGTAGGTCATGATAATGGGAAAGCTAGAGTAGGTCACGATAATGGGAAAGCTAGAGTAGGTCATGATAATGGGAATGCTAGAGTAGGTCATGATAATGGGAAAGCTAGAGTAGATGGATTTCAGCAAATGTAACATGATATACAGCATGAATTTCACAACAAAAATTTGACAAATGGAAAGATTGAGGGGAAGAGAGGCAGAGGCAGACCAAGAGAAATTATGCTGGATGAATTGAGACGGTGGCATGGAGGAATATCAGCAGCAGAGTTGATCTAGAAAACCAAAGACCGAGATCTGTGGAGAGCCATGAACGCCTACGCCAGCTGGCAGGGAACTTGATGATGATGAGAGTAGGTCATGATAATTAGAAAGCTAGAGTAGGTCATGATAATTAGAAAGCTAGAATAGGTCATGGTAAGAGGGAAGTTAGTAGAAAACAGAGGTTTGAAGGCCAAGAGAGAAGATGCTGGACAGTTTGGCTTCATGGCATGGAAGAGCATCTGTTCCAAAAAAGATTAGCCGTGTATGAGACAGAAGGCTGTGGACAGACGTGATGTGGACCACTGCCATAAGGCATAGAATATAAGAAGAGATGATGAATGTTCCCTTTCTTAATTCACATTTGCTGTTAACTCTTATTTAATCTATGTGTTTGGTGCATGATTTTTCTGGTAACCCAGTAAAGTCAACAAACAAAAAGTTACCCACATCTGCCATTGCACACCATCTGCTGGTCTCAATTCATGAGACACATAAAGACAATATATTCCGCGTATTGTACTACACACAAAATGGATTAATGCTCAGATTTGCTGAAGCGAGTGTGTTCCAAATAGCTAAACCTCTACTTTACAAACAACAAGTCATGATAGTCTGTTTGAAGTTACTGTGTTAACAATTATGTTGTTTATGTCACCTTGAAGAATTCATTGTTTGCTTTGTTTTATTTTAGTTGACTATTCAGATTAAGAGTTCATTATTTTCACAACACTGTTGATGCTCATCTCATCATGTCCCTCTTGTAGCCTGCAGTGTTAAGGTGAAGTATAAACAACAGGACAGGTTACAGCAGGGTTACCATCGGCTAGCCGCTCCCAGGAGGGGTGAAAATTAGTAGCCTGCCGATGACCCGCAGACTACACAAGTCAACCCCCCACCTCCACGTGGTGTAGACTGGGAAATCATGACCACGAGATCATGGGCTAACTACCGCGAGGTCATATGGCTGGCCATGGGGGATGAACTCCCTATGGTCAGAATTTTGTCCTAAACCTGCAACTGGACTAGCAAGCCAGCAGGGGATCTTCATACTGCTCATAGAAAAATTAAGAAGTATAAACGGACTGACCCAAATGAAAATTGTTGATGCTATTAGCAGATAATATGTGGGTTATTCAAAATTTATAACCAGGGAACAGTGAAACAAAAAATTTCTGCAGATGTTATCCCATTGTGACCACTGGGAGCTGTTGGCCCCAAGTATTGGTTTTTAGGCCTTTAAGTAGACTCTTTTCTTTGATCTTGCCAGTCGTCACCAAGTTCTCCAAGTCATTTCTTCTCATAACATGCCCAAAATATTCTGTCTACGTCTAATGACTCTAATCAGTTTACGATCTTCATTTGTTTCTTGAAGGACTTGTTCATTGGTTTTTCTGTCTGTCCATGGTATTCTTTGCATTTTTCTCAGAAACCACATTTCCTAAGCCGTCAGATGTTTTTCAGCTTGACTGATCATTGTCCACGCTTCACATCCATACAAAAGTACAGGTTCTATGTAGCACTTCAACACTCTTTTTCTCGTGTCAATTTATATCTTTTTATTGGTCAGTATGTTTTTCATCTTGCAAAAGGCTTCCTTCGCAATGGCAATTCTTGTTCTAATCTCTTCAAGGCATCTCCCATCAGATGTTATGACATTCACTTGCTTAAGAATATACCCATTTACTCGTATATCACATTGTGGTAGTTCCTTCTTCCCAGTGACGACCATAATCTGTGTCTTCTTAACATTCAGTTCTAACCCTAGTTGTTCACTGTGTGCAATAACCGCATCTACTAAATGTTGCAGGTCCTGTTCATTGTCTGCAATCAAGACTGTATCATCTGCATATCTGATGTTATTGATGTATCGCCCCCCCCCCCTCCCCCCATAAAAAAAAAAGATCTGGAGACATTACACATCCCTGTCTCATACCTCTTTTAATAGGCTGATATTGACCTACATCGTTATCAATTCTGATGGCAGCTTGTTGTTTCCATTATATGTTTTTTTTTACACATCTAAGGTCTTTTCCATCAATTTGTAGATCTTCAAGCATCCTTATCATGTTGATATGTCTCATTTTATCGAAAGCCTTTGTGTAGTCAATAAAGCAAAGATATAGATCTTTGTTTACTTCTATCGAACGTTCAATTACTGTTCTCAGTATATACACAGCATTTACTGTGCCCTTGCCTTCTACAAACCCACATTGATCTTTTCCTATTTCGGGTTGTATTTTCTTCCTAACTCTTTGCATGATAATTCTCATCAGAATCTTCGTGATGTGGCTCATTATACTAATTGTTCGATGTTTATCGCATTCCAAGGCTCCTAATTTCTTCCTGAATTTACAATAGGTTTGTTCAAATCCGTGCTGTGTATCCACATTATGTTTATTCAGATCCATACTGTGCATCCACATTATGTTTATTCAGATCCATGCTGTTTATCCATATTATGTTTATTCAGATCCATGCTGTTTATCCACATTATGTTTATTCAGATCCATGCTGTTTATCCATATTATGTTTATTCAGATCTATACTGTGTATCCACTTTGTTTATTTAGATCCATACTGTCTATCCACATTATGTTTATTCAGATCCATGCTGTGTATCCACATTATGTTTATTCAGATCCATGCTGTCTATCCACATTATGTTTATTCAGATCCATACTGTGTATCCACATTATGTTTATTCAGATCCATGCTGTGTATCCACATTATGTTTATTCAGATCCACGCTGTGCATCCACATTATGTTTATTCAGATCCACGCTGTGCATCCACATTATGTTTATTCAGATCCATGCTGTTTATCCATATTATGTTTATTCAGATCCATGCTGTTTATCCATATTATGTTTATTCAGATCCATGCTGTGTATCCACTTTGTTTATTCAGATCAATGCTGTGTATCCACATTATGTTTATTCAGATCCATACTGTGTATCCACATTATGTTTATTCAGATCCATACTGTGTATCCACTTTGTTTATTTAGATCCATACTGTTTATCCATAGTATGTTTATTCAGATCCATGCTGTTCATCCACATTATGTTTATTCATATCCATGCTGTGTATCCACATTTTGTTTATTCAGATCCATGCTGTATATCCACATTGTGTTTATTCAGATCCATGCTGTATATCCACATTATGTTTTTACATTTGGTAAAATCCTAGCCGGCCTCTGTGGATAAGGGCTTGCGAACGCGGTTTGTGAGCCCGTATACCCGGGTTCGAAACACGGCGGTGCTGGTTTTTTTGAAAAAGGTATAGGGGCCGGTCGTTCAGAAAGCAATGGCAAACTACTGAACGTAACACTTGCCTAGTACATCAACAGCAGCATGAAAATGCTGGTGTTGACTGCAACGTCCCGTAAGGGATACGCAACAATTTTTTTTTTTAAATCCATGCTGTATATCATGTTACATTTTGTGAAATCCATGCTGTATATCATGTTACATTTTGTGAAATCCATGCTGTATATCATGTTACATTTTGTGAAATTCATGCTGTATATCATGTTAAGTTTGCTGAAATCCATGCTGTATATTCATGTTACATTTGCTAAAATCTATGTTGTATATCATGTTACATTTACTGAAATCTATGTTGTATATCATGTTACATTTACTGAAATCCATGCTGTATATCCATGTAATAACAATTCCCCCTGCCCTCCCGCATGGCCAGGACAAAAAAATCCATATAATTCGTACAATCCATGACCTCTGAAACGAAGTGAGCCATTCCACACAAAACATTCCTTTCTCCACTTTACTGATCATACTCCTTGAGTCCATGATGAAAACAGTGTGTTGCAGTGGTCTCCTCTAAAATACCTGTCCTTTACAAGACGCTGCGGTCAACTCCAACCCCCAATTTGATTTACTAGGAAAGGTTATGTTCAGTAGTTTGCTATTGCTTTCTGAATGAGAAGTCAACACTGAAGTCCAACTGATCGGTGTAGGGAAGGAACACCATACCCCACCGCCAGCATAACGGAAGTTTAAGCACATGTTGGGTTGAGTTGAGTTGTGCTGAGCTAAGAACTGACATCATTGCATTCAGAACATACCCATAAGCGCTCTGTCCCTTCATTCAACTGCCAGCGAAGAGTCACACTGCTAATAGTTTAAGCACATTAAGCTTCACAACAACACTGAATTCTGGGGTGGAAGATAAAATAAGCTGAATGAAAATGATGAATACGTTTGTTCCAAACTCGCTAATGATGAAAATCAATAACCTGTTATCGACAGCCAGGAAACACATCTCTAAGGAGAAGATGGCGGAGATCCAAGCCAAAATAGAGGATGACCGGCGCCTGTTGGAGTCCAAGAAAGACATGGCAGAAGAAGAGAGGAATAAGGTGAAGCTGGACATCAAGATAAAAGAATCTCAGCTGAAGAAATATCAGTGAGTGTTTCCATCTTTATAAACATACTGTACTGGCACCTAGCCACAGTCTTGATAGGTGATATTTTGTTACATTGTTCTTCGTAAACAAGGCATAATAACCTCTTCATAGCACAAAGCCTTGGTTGAGTTGTAGAGACCATGTGTTGCCCATGCAGCATGATCCCTCTCTTGGCCTGCCTAGTTTACTCCAGAGGAAAGCTAACACCAATACATTTGGAGGAAGACCAGTTGCCAGATCAGCAAAGCAATGCTTTAACTGTGGGAAACATACTGTAAGGTAGCGGTAACCATGGCACAGACTGCTAATGCTTTAACTGTGGGAAACATACTGTAAGGTAGAAGTAACCATGGCACAGATTGCTAATGCTTTAACTGTGGGAAACATACTGTAAGGTAGCGGTAACCATGGCACAGACTGCTAATGCTTTAACTGTGGGAAACATACTGTAAGGTATGCGGTAACCATGGCACAGACTGCTAATGCTTTAACTGTGGGAAACATACTGTAAGGTAGCGGTAACCATGGCACAGACTGCTAATGCTTTAACTGTGGGAAACATACTGTAAGGTAGAAGTAACCATGGCACAGATTGCTAATGCTTTAACTATGGGAAACATACTGTAAGGTAGCGGTAACCATGGCACAGATTGCTAATGCTTTAACTGTGGGAAACATACTGTAAGGTAGCGGTAACCATGGCACAGACTGCTAATGCTTTAACTGTGGGAAACATACTGTAAGGTAGAAGTAACCATGGCACAGATTGCTAATGCTTTAACTGTGGGAAACATACTGTAAGGTAGCGGTAACCATGGCACAGACTGCTAATGCTTTAACTGTGGGAAACATACTGTAAGGTAGCAGTAACCATGGCACAGACTGCTAATGCTTTAACTGTGGGAAACATACTGTAAGGTAGAAGTAACCATGGCACAGATTGCTAATGCTTTAACTGTGGGAAACATACTGTAAGGTAGCGGTAACCATGGCACAGACTGCTAATGCTTTAACTGCGGGAAACATACTGTAAGGTAGAAGTAACCATGGCACAGATTGCTAATGCTTTAACTGTGGGAAACATACTGTAAGGTAGCGGTAACCATGGCACAGACTGCTAATGCTTTAACTGTGGGAAACATACTGTAAGGTAGAAGTAACCATGGCACAGATTGCTAATGCTTTAACTGTGGGAAACATACTGTAAGGTAGCGGTAACCATGGCACAGACTGCTAATGCTTTAACTGTGGGAAACATACTGTAAGGTAGCGGCAACCATGGCACAGACTGCTAATGCTTTAACTGTGGGAAACATACTGTAAGGTAGCGGTAACCATGGCACAGACTGCTAATGCTTTAACTGTGGGAAACATACTGTAAGGTAGCGGCAACCATGGCACAGATTGCTAATGCTTTAACTGTGGGAAACATACTGTAAGGTAGCGGTAACCATGGCACAGACTGCTAATGCTTTAACTGTGGGAAACATACTGTAAGGTAGAAGTAACCATGGCACAGATTGCTAATGCTTTATCTGTGGGAAACATACTGTAAGGTAGCGGTAACCATGGCACAGACTGCTAATGCTTTAACTGTGGGAAACATACTGTTAGGTAGCGGTAACCATGGCACAGACTGCTAATGCTTTAACTGTGGGAAACATACTGTAAGGTAGCGGTAACCATGGCACAGACTGCTAATGCTTTAACTGTGGGAAACATACTGTAAGGTAGAAGTAACCATGGCACAGATTGCTAATGCTTTAACTGTGGGAAACATACTGTAAGGTAGCGGTAACCATGGCACAGACTGCTAATGCTTTAACTGTGGGAAACATACAGTAAGGTAGCGGTAACCATGGCACAGACTGCTAATGCTTTAACTGTGGGAAACATACTGTAAGGTAGAAGTAACCATGGCACAGATTGCTAATGCTTTAACTGTGGGAAACATACTGTAAGGTAGAAGTAACCATGGCACAGATTGCTAATGCTTTAACTGTGGGAAACATACTGTAAGGTAGCGGTAACCATGGCACAGACTGCTAATGCTTTAACTGTGGGAAACATACTGTAAGGTAGCGGTAACCATGGCACAGACTGCTAATGCTTTAACTGTGGGAAACATACTGTAAGGTAGAAGTAACCATGGCACAGATTGCTAATGCTTTAACTGTGGGAAACATACTGTAAGGTAGCGGTAACCATGGCACAGACTGCTAATGCTTTAACTGTGGGAAACATACTGTAAGGTATGCGGTAACCATGGCACAGACTGCTAATGCTTTAACTGTGGGAAACATACTGTAAGGTAGCGGTAACCATGGCACAGACTGCTAATGCTTTAACTGTGGGAAACATACTGTAAGGTAGAAGTAACCATGGCACAGACTGCTTTTATGCTGTGCTGTGCTGTTCACATATTCTAGGCCAAGGCATAATAAGATGGAGTAACTTGTTCCCTTCCTCTCACTTAAAATTCAAACCTTCAAATTGTATGTTTCTGCTTACTTCTTACCATACTTCTGTTTAAAATTCTTAGCTTTCAGAAAAATTACACGTTTTTGAGCTAAATGTCAACAACACCCCCCTCACCTCCTTTCCCAAATAAACCACATAACAAATCAACTAACCATCAAACTACCCAGCCAACTAATCAATCAACCATCCAGCCAACCCCAGCCAACAACTCCGTCCACCTCCTTACCAACCAACAAATCAACTAACCATCAAACTACCCAGCCAACTAATCAGCCAAACAGTCAACCCTAGCCACCCATCCAATCCACTACCTCATCAACCAACAAACTAACCATCCATCCATCCACAACCGAACCATCCAACTGACAACAAACCATCCAACCAATCACCTAAATGTTTTCCAAACACAAAATTTGGACTTGTTTGTTTGTATTTACTGTTTGCTATCTGCCGGTACATGACCCGATTGAAATTTTCCCATAGAGACGAGCAAGAGCAGCTGAAGCAGAAGCTTTGTGTCATTGAGAAGAAGATCATCGTTGGAGGAGAGAATCTTCTGGAGAAAGCTGAGGAGCAAGAAAGGCTTCTCGAGGAGAGTGCTAGAGAACTGGAACTCCGCAAAGAGAAGGAGGAGCAGCTGAAAAAAGCTCTTGAGGAGAAAGAAGTGAGTCATAGTTTTACAACTTGTTACTGTTTTTGTATGTGTATCCAAGGAATACCAACAATGATGATACAATGAGGAACATTAAAAGATGAATATCTATTGCTCTTCAAACACTGAAACAACTGAATAAATTGTGGGGTGGTACAGATAGACCTACAATCATTAGATTTTTAAGAGCATGCATCTTTCCCATTGCAACATACGCCTGTCAGACCTGGACACGTACTAAACAAGTTGAAAAGTGTATAAATGCCTTTGAATATAAATATTATAGATGGGTTCTAAGAATATCCTGGATACATAAAAGAACAAATGCATCCATACGACAAGAGCTGAATATAGAAGAAGGTTGGCTACTAAAGACGATAAAACAAAGAAAATTGAAATATTTTGGTCACTTGAAACTTCATGAAAGTTTGGAGAGAACAATAATGGAGGGGTATATGCTCTGGAAGGGAGGAAAAGGAAGGCCAAAGAGAAAATGGGTGCAGGATGTGTCAGATTATCTCCAGATGGGTGTATCGAATGCGGGACATCTTGCTTATGACCAAGAAGTTTTCCAGAAAGTTATGGAAGCGAGGTTCTGCAAAGGACATGCTACTGAATGAATGAATTCGAGGAATAATTATAATTCAGCTTCTTGTTTTCAAGGAGGAATCGGAGTAGCGTAGTGGTTAGTATAATACAGAGAAATATCAACTTCTGGAAACCTATATTGCTATTTGAGATATGAATTCTGTCCATATTCCATAGTTGTGGGTTCAGGTGGATGATAGACCTGGCTCTTACAGTTTCATGACAACTAGTATAATAAACATTCCCCTCACTATGGTACGTTAAACCTACCTTAAAGTTAGTTACATATCATTTACAAGACGTCGCAGTCAGCCCCAGCATTTGTTGGCTGTTTGTGATCTCTTGGTAAGTTTACATTCAGTAGTTTGCCATTGCTTTCTTCTCGGTCGGCACTCATACCATTTTATGAAAATCAATGCAAGGCAATCTGCTGCCAAATCGCCCATAACTGTTTCGAACATGGTATGCAGAATTACGAATTGCATCCACAACTCCTTCGCCACAGAGCTGGTATACCTACCTTAGATAATTATAATTGTATGTCAAAAATTACTTTGAGTGAGTCATGTATTATTGATTACTGCACATTTTCTATGTGTTCAGTGCATATTGTTCTGTTGTTGTCTAAGATTAGCTTCATAAGTGATGTATGCATGAAATAATGTATGAGAACAGAGAGACCAGAAGTGCAGAATGTCAGACAGTCCTGGATGTCCAATTCTTAACGCTTTGATAATAAAGTATGTTTCTTCGTTCGTTCATGTGTTTCTTACAGGACTGTCTCATTTGTTTTTCTTTCCATCCATAGTATTCTTTACATTTTCGTCGTAAACCACATCCCTACTGCCAAGAGGCTAAATTGCAAGCATGTTTGCTTGCCCACATCAGGACAAAGTAGTCACGTTTTTTTTTAAAATGTTAAGATTTAACTGTCCGCCAATTCGATCTTCGATCCTAGACCAGCTGCCGACCAAGACTTAGGGCCTGGTCAGTTTGCCATAACATTTAATCTTTAGGTTGCATTTCCTCGCACTAGGATAACGCTTGTACCCTCCCACTTGTGCTCCTCGGTCCAAAGCCGTTAGCACAATGTGTGGTTTTGAGTTTGGTGAGCACCGCCCAACATTCGGCACTTAACAGAAAACTGGTTGTACCGTCTACTGTCATACGGTAGCTCAGTCATATCTGACTAAGACCCAACATTCGGCGCTAACAGAAAGCAGGTTGTACCGTCTACTGTCATACGGTAGCTCAGTCATATCTAAGACCTGACATTGATAGAGTAAGCAGACCTGACACTAATGCATAGTGAAGTTAGACACACCAAATGCTGAAATGCATAAGTAGGTGTGACACCCTTCTCTGGGGCAAAGAAGAGAAAGGAGAAGAAGGAAATATACCCTAGAGAAAACAGTCTCACAGACCCTGCTTGCACTGACCACTCCTCTTGTGTTACAGCAAGAACGCCTGGACATTGAAGAGAAGTACTCCAGTCTACAAGAGGAGGTGCAGGGGAAAACCAAGAAACTGAAGCGAGTCTGGACCATGTTGATGCAAGCAAAGTCAGAGGTCAGGTCTAGTTAGTTTACAGCTCATGTCATATTTTTATGTCATTTGTCATGTACAACTCATGTCATATTTTTATGTCATTTGTCATATACAATTCATGTCATATTTTTATGTCATTTGTCATATACAATTCATGTCATATTTTTATGTCATTTGTCATCTGGTAAAGTCCCTTTCAACACTGCACCTTGACATTCTCTGTGGGACTATAGCTTTTGCTCTCTACAGATTGTATTTCAAGCCCCTTCAGGGAAAAGACAACAACCAAGCTTGTAGTTACTGTCATGGCGCGAGTTATTTTATGTGGTTCACATATCCTCACCCTGATTATATTTATGTTGTTGGCTCGTTAGAGTTTGTCAGGGCAATGACTTGAAGGAGTTGGCATTGTCCAGGTACAGAACTACCTGCTGAGTGTCGGTGGTCTGACATAGGTGTTTACACAGGTGTGTCCTCAAGTGTCATGAGTTGGCTGAGTTTATGTGGTTTACTAGAACAGTCTATTTCCAACTTTCTCACTCCTCCATCTACCTTTAAAAGAGTCACAGAGTGAGATATATAGACTTGATATAACGCCAAATAGTTTTCATCTTCTATTATACTGACGCAGTTACAATAAGCATACATTCACTTTTACATTAAAACAATTCTATATCACATCACCTAAACATTTGCCAAAATTATTACACTAAGGCACCGTATATACTGGCCATTGCCATAACGAGTCTGACCCGGTCCATTCTCGACCACGGTCAAACGCAAAGTGTCTAGCCCAAGAGAAACCTCTATTCTACTGGACTCATTGAAATCGTGCTTCTCGCAATTGGCAATAATACCGTTTCGACCATAAGAGATGGATAATTGGTCCATGACAGTTACCCAAGTTCTTAATGGTCAAGAGGCAAAAGTAAACAACCCCGTTCCACACCTAGAGGTATATTAAGTATAGCTCTCTATTTTTTAGAGACCAATCAACACTCGGTGGGTGCTGTGGTCAACATCACGACGGCTACCTTTACTTTCCATACCATGTTTGGTACCATCTTAGTCTGGGTCCCCTTGGTTCATGATGCAGCATTCCCTGCTAACCAGAACTGTTGCCCCAACAATTTGTCACAATAATGAAGAAGGGAACAGAATCATGAAAAAGGCAAAGGCCAGAGTTGTGATAAAGTTCTTAATGTTTCAGGGGAAAACCCCTTCAGAAATACACAGGGGGACGGAGCCGGTATTTATTATTCCTGCCCTTTGTATGCTTCAGTTAAAAGACATGTCAACAGTTTAAGGGAGGCTGCTCCCTTAGGTTGCTTAGGAGGTGAGCATGGCCAAATGGATAAGAGCATTTGCTCTTAAACATTTGGTGTGCTAATGCCGAAGTAAAGGGTTCAATCCTTACACCAGTCAGTTGGACTAAAATGTTGACTTCCCATCGTTGACTTGGGGATGTAAATTACAAGTACCTCTGAAGTTGGAGTGGGTTCACCTGATGGCGAGGGACACTGGTAATAGGGAAAGCTGATCAACACGCAAAAATCAGTCCAGTGCTCTAGAAGCAGGTGCATGGACTATGCTTGAATTCAAAAGCAAGCGAGCGCAAAAAAACATGTTGCTAATCAGCTAAGATCTGGGTGACCATCCTCAGAGTGCAACGATGAAAATGAAGCAAAGCTGAAGAAAGTCGTTGATAAGGCCGATAAATGACAATTATCAATACAGTGCAGTAAAACTGAGTGAAAGGATAGTTATTAGAATTTTACACAACAGGCTGAACATGAGAAAAATGTGTCTGTGCTGAGTTCCATGCCTGTTTATACTTGAAAAGAAGTAAATGAGGGTAAATTGATGTCAATAGTTGCTAAAAATATGCTAGTCAGATAACATTTTGACGACCTTTGTGATAGTGGATGGGACTTGGGTCGCCAATTATGACCGCAGTCTAAAATTCTGAGCTTCTGGTGAAAAACCCTGGGCTAACACCTGACCAACCGAGAACATATAAATCTGTATGAAAAGAGATGTTGATTTTAGTAACATAAAGGTATCCTATGGCTCGCCATAGGGGATGGACTCCCTATGGTCAGATTTTGTCCAAAACCTGCGACTGGCCTAGCAAGCCCTCAGGGGATCTTCATACTGCTCGTAGAAAAACTAAGAAGAATAAACCGACTGACCCTAATGGATTTAGACCCGGCAATGTTAATGGACTACGAGATAGATCAGCGATTCACAAATAGGCACAATGAACATCTGCAGTTTTAATAGTAAAGAAGAAGAACTTATAGAAACAATGGAAGAGGAAAATTGGACTGATGGGAATAGCGGACAGCAGAGTAAAAGGGGAAGGACGCAATGGGATCCACCACAGTTAACATGTTTGTCTATTCTGGAGTGGAACAGCAAGAAAGGGTGTGGGAATAGTCATTGAACCACACTAGCAAGAGGAATACTAGAAATAAAATATATATCAGAAAGAATCACAACAGTGAGAATAAAAGAACAAACAATTACAACATATGTACAAATATACACACCATGTAATACAAACAATAATGAGCAATAATGTGAGGACTTCTACGAAGACATCCATGACATGCAAAATAAAATAGATAAGCAGGACAACATCATAGTTATGGGAGACTTCAATGCAAGACTAGGACACAACAGAGTGGGCATAAAAGAAAAACATCTTGGAACATTTGAAGACCATCATAATGAAGGAAGTGATAACGGAAGTAGACTGATAGAGCTGTGCAGCCAACATGACCTCTATATAACAAACACATTCTATAAACACAAAGACTCACAAATATACACCTGGTATAAATGGAATGATCTAGATGCTAATAGCCAAATTGATTTTATATTAACAAGAAATAACAGAAAGAGAAATATATTAAATGCAAGGGCAGTGCCCATCTTAAGTATAAACACAGACCACAAAGCAGTCGTTGCCACAATAAGAACCTTTAGTAGAAGAAAGCAAAGATCAGGAAAATAACATGCCATGCTAATCAGTAAACTTAAAAAACCTTAAAGACGGGGCAGTGAGGGAAAATTATGAGAAAGAACTAACTGAAATCTTTGTAAAATTACCTATAGAAAGAAAGACAGTGGAAGAAGCATGGAAGATGTTCAAATCAAGCATTTTAAATACTGCAAAAATAACATGTGGAAGCACAGAAAAATGCAAAACGCGGATGAAGAAAATAACAAGTAGGTGAAACGCAGAAGTAATGAAAGCTGTAAAAGACAAAAAGGAAAAATATAACAAGTGGTTGAAGAGCAAATAGGAATGTGATTACATAGAATATAGAATAGCGAGAAGACATGTGAATAGAATAGTAAAGAGAGAAAAACAAAAAGACTGGGAGGAGTATGGAGAAACCCTAAATAAAAACTACAAGGAGGCAACTAGAAACTTCTACAAAAAGATAAGTGCAATGAGAACTAGAGGAGAACCCTTTGACCCAACTGAAATAATTAACAGCGAAAATGGAGAACCAATAAGTGAACAAAAACAAATCCTAATAAGATGGAAACAGTACTTCGAACAACTTCTCAACATCCCATCAGATGTCACAGGAATTCAAGAAACCGACACAGATGCCACCGAAGAACTAGAACCAGACATACTGAAAGAAGAAATTATAGAAGCCATCAGATTAGCCCCATTGAACAAATCACCAGGACAAGATGAAATACCAAATGAACTAATTAAAGCAGCAAGAGAAGTAGGAACAGCATGGCTACATAGACTATTCAACCATGTTTGGGTAGAACAACAGACACCACGAGACTGGGGAAACACCATAATTATCCCAATTTGGAAAAACAAAGGCAGCAAAAGAGACTGCACACAATACAGAGGCATTTCACTGTTGAGTCATACTGGGAAAATATTTTGCAAAATTCTTGAGAAAAGATTACGAACTACTATAGAACCCCAGCTAAGCGAAACACAACTTGGATTTAGGAAAAACAAAGGATGCACAGATGCCATTTTTGCTCTTAGACAATTTATAGAAAAATAAACCAAATTCATTGAAACACTCTACTTAGTCTTTGTTGGCCAAGAAAAGGCATTTGATAGAGTAGAAAGAAACAAGCTGTGGAAAATCCTTAAACAATATGGAGTGAGTACACATCTAACAAACCTATGTAGAAGTTTACACATCAACACTGAATGCATAGTGAGAGCAACTTGAGGACACTCGGAACCCTTCACCATAAGATCTGGAGTACGACAAGGTTGTGTCCTGTCCCCTCTCTTGTTCATAACATATGTAGACAACATATATAAAGAAACCAGCCAAACAGAGACCACAAGAACACCGCATGACGAGAACACGGAAGAAGAAATATCTGCAAATCTAACCATTAGAGAACTCCTGTTTGCGGACGACCAAGCACTAATAGCAAAATCAGAAGCTGAATTACAAGACCATATGAAAATTCTAAACGAAATGTGTAGGGAACATAACGTGAAAAATAGCACAAGTATAACAGAGGTAATGACTGTAACTAAAGAAGAAAAAGCAACAACAATTCACCTAAATGAACATCCCTTGAATCAAGTAAAGAGTTTCAAGTACCTAGGAAGTATAATATCAAATGGCAAATCAGAAGACGAGATCGAAAATAGATGCAATAAGGCAAACCAACTTATTGGACAAATGGCACCAATACTAAAGAACAAACATGTATCAATAACTACTAAGAAAGCACTTTAAAGCACAATCTTCCTACCAACTCTATGTTACCAATGCCAAACCTGGACGATGACAGAAAAATTTTCGAGTTAAAAATCTACCCAAAGTATTTCAGGATCCTCGCTGGTGCTACGGAGTTCGTGCACTGAGCTGAGTTTCTCCAGACTCAGGTTTGAGTTAGGAGGAGAACGGAGCACTTATGGGTTACACCCATGTTGATCCATCGACTAAACTAAACTGACAAAAAAAGAGACAAGAAAAATCACAGCAGAAATGAGACTCCTGAGAAGAATACTCAATGTATCAAGAAGAGATCAGTTCAGAAATGAAGAAATCAGGACTAAAGTGGGGGTTGTAGCTGCACTAGATTTTATTAGAAGGCAGCAAGTCAAATGGTTTAGCCATGCAAGTAGGTTACCACCTAACAGTATACCACAACAACCAATGATATATAGACCAGAGGGAAGCAGAAGAAGAGGCCGACCACATAAATGATGGCCGCAGGGAATAACGGAGTCCATGGAAATGTCTATACATGAAGCCCATAAGCGGGCACTCTCCCACTGTTTATACGTCACCTCGACACTGCAAGGTACAAGAGGAATATGATGAGATGAGATGTTTGCTTGCTTGCTTGCTTGTGTTCGTTGGCTTGAGCTCCAACGCGAAGTCCTGTATGTCGGATGAAGGCATCCTGTTGTCCAACATCAGTGTGATGTCATACAGGACCTGAGGTTTGCGTGAGTATCCGTTGTCCCATGTCTGGCTTATTGGTGTGCAGACTGGTGGTTCCTCGCCGTACAGGCAGACACTCTCCGACTTCGGAGGAATGAGATGAGATGAGAAAGGTATCTTATTGAAAGAATATACGCCTCATGGCAACACATGGCCAGACATAGGACCACAACAACACTCTCTCAGTTGTGCGAGGGGGTCGGGACAGACGAAGAATGGACAATCACAGTTGACATATTGCGTGCAATGCTCAAGAAATCACCTAACACCGCCCCAGGCCCAGACGGCATCCGATATGGTGACCTAATGGTGATATCAGATGATGACATGGAAGAACTGGCCAGAGAATTCAACACCAGTATCCAGAGGGGTCAGGTCAAAGAAGAATGGCTACACAGCTACTTGCTGCCGCTGCCAAAACCGAACAAAGACCACTCCAAGATAAGCGGCTACAGAATCATTACGATGCAGAATACTGTTGGCAAGCTACTGGAGAAAATTGTAGCACACAGACTTGCGTGGGACTTGGAACAGCTCGGCTGCTTCCCGCCCACACTTGGAGGATACAGACGCAACAAAGAGTCATGGCTGAATGTGGCGGTCTTTGCTCAAGATGTTTACGAAGGATTTCAGGTCAGAGAAGAGACATGTGCGGCCGCCATAGACTTAGAGGACGCATATAACAGAGTATCTTTCGAGCACTTGATGCAAACCCTCCTCAGACTGAAAGTGCACCCTCACCTTGTACGATGGATAGCTGCAGTTCTACTCCAAAGGAAGGTGGTGCTAAGATGCGGGAGTTGGTCTTCTGAGCCGATAACGATATGTCCAGGATTGCCACAGGGTTCACCACTGTCACCAGTACTATTCAACGTGTATACGGTGCCGATCACTGAACAACAGTTGGATGGGAGGGGTAGGACTCTATCATTCGTTGACGACATCCTCGTGTATCGACAGGGTCGAGATAGACAGGCGGTTGCCAACTATATGCAGGGCGAACTAGATCGAATTTCCTCATGGTGTGCTGATGCCGATGCCCTTGTCAACCCTGCAAAGGCAACGGTTACATGGTTCTCACTAAACAACCATATTGTGAAAACAGACCTGCCGGCAGTTAGAATGGATGGGAGCATTCTGAGTAGAACCCAGTCAATGACATATCTTGGCGTGAGGCTTGATCGTAGCCTGTCCTTCAAAGATCATGTCGACTATGTCATAACGAAGGCTCGAAAAGGTTTAGCAGCAATGAGAATCATGGCGACTGCCAATATCGAGCAAAGACTGCTATTACTTCTGTTCCAAGGACTTGTGCTTTCACGCATCGAGTATGCCCTGGCCATCCTCACTGTCAGCCCTACACAGATTGGAAGACTTGAAAAGGTACAAAACGAAGCCATGCGCATCATTTTGGGCTGCACGAGAGACACCAGCTGTGTAGCAATGAGATACCTCCTTGACTTCCCGACAATGGAACACAGGATCAAGATCTGGAGAGCTCGTGCATACTTAAAAATAAGTGCAGATGAGCAGCACCCTCTGCATGACGCTGTATTCAGAGAAAAGGGTGACAGGCTAAAGAGGGGCAAATCATGGATGGGTCGGGCGGAAGATGTCGTCGGACAGGTCTGCAGTCTTACCAGTATCAACCCCGGCAAGGAATGGGTGCCGGTGCCTCCAGCTTTTAAGTGTACCTTCTCCTGCATTATCACACTCGACAGACGGTGCAGAGAGCAGAACCCTGCCGCTGTCAATGCAGAGGTTAACGCGCTCATCTATGATCACTCAGATAGCCCCGAAGTGCTCATCTATACAGATGGATCTGTTGTAAAGCAGCAGAGAAGTGCGTGGGCATTTACAGCCCGTTCAGCGGGCCGCACCGTTCAAGAATCCAGTGGTGCCCACTCTATGACCACGAGCAGCATGACGATGGAGGTGATGGCAGTTACACAGGCTTTCATATGGCTGGAATCACAGCATTATACCAACGTGTGTGTACTAAGTGATTCAATGAGCATGATTCAGAAGGTCGAAGCTGGATCTGTACGTAGACAGTGGACTGAGTCGCTGCGGAAGTCTGTTGTCCGCAAAGTCACCTTCATCTTCGTCCCGGGACATGCGGGAGTCGAGGGAAATGAACGAGCTGATAAATTGGCTGGCTCTGCACCCCCTGTAGATGGCCAGCCCATGGATCGTGCCGATGTCATTAACGCCCTTAAAGATATGGCGAGAACAGAGGATTTTGACGCCAGTGATTCCACATCGCTTTCCAGGATGAAAGACCTGGGAGTAAGAATCGGCACAGCCAGACGCGAGAAGTACATCGGGAAAACAAAGCGCCTCGTCAACCAACACAGAACTGGCACTATTAGCCACCGGACGCTGATGCATATGCTGGGGGGAGGATCTGAGCACCTATGGACATGTCCGGAGTGCAACGAAGATACCCCAACTGATAACTGATAACTGATAACTGATAACAGTTAATGGATAGTACTATGCAGATCTCCTGTCCAAACTATAAAAGACTGACCACATAATGAGGGATAGCAACTCAGAATTGTGTTTTTTGCTTCAAGACAACATGCCCTCTCACATAGCATGACTTTTATGGCTAGCAGCCAAACATTTGAATATTGACATTTTTCTATACAGACCCTTTTCTTCGGATTTGGCTCCTTCGGACTTTTTTTCTTTTCCTAGATCTTACAGCATGGCATAGAAGAAATCAGTTAGACGTGTGATAACTCGTTTAGTGTGAAAAATAGGTTGTTCCATTGCCAAGGTTTTTTAAGGTTAAGTAGAGATAGCATAAGTACGTAAATTCAAGTGGTGGCTATACTGAGTTGAGCTGAGTCAAGAACTGACATCTTACCACCTGGGACATTCCCATATGTGCTCCATCCTCATCTGCAACATCCAGCGAAGAGTCTCAATACTATTGATACCAGTAGCAGTCGGATTATATGTTCGTATGGTCTTTCTTCAGAGTCCTGAGAGTTGGCCAATTCCTCTGGTCACTCCCTGCAGCACCATTCTCTCCAAGCTATGATAATTTGCCCATTCTTCTGCACTGTACACATGATTCCAAAGTGTCCCGATCACATCTACCTTGTCTTGCACCAATACCCCACCAAGGAGTTGGTGGCTATACTGAAAAGAAATACTATACTGTTCTACTATACTACTAGCAACTTGGTGTCTTGCCAGACTATAGTTTGTTTATAGTTTGTTACAATGTGCTTTAAAAAAGGCATAATAACTACAACCCATGGTATCTGCCTGCACAACGAGGAACCACCAGTCCGCACACCAATAAGCCAGACATGGGACAATGGATACTCATGCAAATCTCAGTCCGGTATGACATCATACTGATGTTGGATAACAGGATTGCCATATCGCAAATCCTCTTTTCCTCAAGTATTATGCCATGGGTGGATTGGCGACAGGAACATGAATTGGCTCGTTGTGAGCAATGACTTTAGGACTCACTGGCGAACATGGAATGAAGTACAACGCTCAGGAACGATAAATCCGTTTTATTTCCGGAATCAAGAAAACATATATTAGGTGGTGACTAAGTAGTGTCTCTTAATACGAGGGGCAACTAATTATCTAATGCACAAACCTCAAATGTCGTCCTGCATCTTTCCTAACTGCTGTTGAATAACCTTTGATTCCCCTCTGTTCCTTCAGGTCGTCCTTTCCATCATCTATCTTCCACCGAATCTCTGGTTGACTAGAGCTTGTCCGCTGTTCATAGATCCATGGCGTTCTCCAGATATGTTGCTAGCTTTCCTTAGATTAGAATAAGTCCCTAGCTAGCCTGCCGATGATCCACTAACCACATCGAATTGCTCTCCCGGTCGAAATACACAACCGCTCACTTAGATGGCTCCACAGCGTATCCTTTGTTGTCATGCTGTCGTTTTTCGTGATGCCTTTTCGTCTCTCATAGTTTCGGTGCACTGTTACTATTCCCTTCGGGTTTTTCCTTCCAACCTCCATCTAGAGTGCATTGGGGCACTTGCTCTGTGGCAAGGATGTCTTCATCCGACATACAGGACTTCACGCTGGAGTTCACAGCCAGCGAATGCATGTAAGCAAGCATACCTTGCCATAGCACAAAGCCTAGGCTGAGTTGTAGAGACCATGTGTTGACCATGATCCTTGTCTTGGTCTACCTAATTTACTGCAGAGGAAAGGTTGCATCAATACATCTGGAGCAAGACCAGCTGCAAAAGCTGCTGGATCAACAAAGCAATGCTTTAACCGTCCGCCTGTCGGAGCTTTGATCCCAGACCAGTTTCCGACCAAGGCTTAGGTTCTGGTCTGCCCTGCCATGATATTTAGTCTTTAGATTGCATTTCCTCACACCAGGATGAGGCTTGTACACTCCCAATTGCACCCCTCCGCTCGAAGCCGTTTGCACTATGTGGGGTGTCGGGTTTGGTGAGTGCCACCCAACATTCCGCGCTAATAGAAAGCAGGTGGTACCGTCTACTGTCAAACGGTAGATCAGTCATATCTGACTAAGACTTGACACTTGTAAAGAAATAAAGATCTAGCAAAATGGCATTCCTCTACAGCATTAACTTTATGGTCAGGGGCTTATGACCTTGTACATTGATGTTGTCAGTGAAATAAAGGGGGTATTTAAAGTACATTATCTGTAATATTGTTAGCATGCTTGCTGGTCAAGACAGCGGTTCAGGTTCAGTGTCTTGCAGGGGCTGGATAATTTTTATTCTGATGAGTATGGCTCAGGGGTCAGTCTAGTCTCATTCAATTGGTACCAAATAGTTTTCAGAATCTTCTGGGAATGAAGATAAGGAAGATTCACCTCATTGTATCATAGACTAGAATATATGAATGCATAACCCTTCACACCCCAATGGAGTGCCTGTGTGGGATTGCCTTGACCTTTTTTAGTAGGCTGCAGGGGTCACTCACTACGATATTAAGCAGCTGTCCATGGGGCGGTATGTCCACAGATCAGGTTCCCAATCTGGCCAACATTCCAAGGATTTTCCAAAGATTCCAAGCACTTTATGGTGTGATTTCTGCAGTATGTACCTGATGAGATGTAGCAAAATATGCCAGGCAATAAATTGTGCAATCTATTGTTGGTGTCTTCGTTATTCAGATTCCAAGGATTGCCAAAGCTCTTCTCAGATGAAGGTCAAGCACTGGTCTTGCACATCCCATTGAAGAGGGGAAGGTGACCTCTGCAGCAGTCTCTGTGGAGAGGTGCTTTGTTGCCAGGTGGGGAGGAGAGTCTCTATCCCAGCCTCATGTTCATGGATGCAAGCTCTTCTCAAAGCTCCCTAAATTTCAGTGCATCGGACTCCAGAGTTAGAACTTCTTCCAGAGTTCTTCCAACCAATCAACCTTTTATAATGCTACAGCAATTACTGTTGATCTGTCTGCAGACATTCAGAGTTCTTCCAACCAACCAAACATTTATAATGCTAAAGCAATGACTGTTGCTCTGCTTGTGCAGACATTCAAAGTTCTTCCAACCAATCAAACATTTATAATGCTACAGCAATGCCTGTTGCTCTGTTTGTGCAGACAGTCAAAGTTCTTCCAAACATTAATAATGCTACAGCAATGTCTGCTTCTCTGTTTGTGCAGATTGCAGACATTCAGAGTTTTTCCAACCAACCAAACATTTATAATGCTAAAGCAATGACTGTTGCTCTCTTTGTGCAGACATTCAAAGTTCTTCCAACCAATCAAACATTTATAATGCTACAGCAATGCCTGTTGCTCTGTTTGTGCAGATTGCAGATATCCAGCAGGAGCATCAGAGAGAGATGGAGGGTCTGCTGGAGAATGTGCGTCAGTTAAGTACAGACCTGAAGCTGCAGATGATGACCATTGACAGCTACATTCCACCCATGTACCAGGTCAGCCTTACTTTACTCCTGTCAAGCTGATTCATCATTATCAATGCCTTGTTAGCTGACATTATTGGCTTTCTTCACGAAAATTTACAAATCCACATACTAACATCCTCCCATGAGGAATTATTTAATTTAGGAATGTTTTGAGAATTAATTAATATAGGAATGCCGTGAGGAATTATTTATTTAGGAATGTCTTGAGGAATTATTTACTATAGGAATGTTGTGTGGAATTATTTAATTTAGGGGAATGTCTTGATAATTATTCAATATAGGAATGTCATGAGGAATTATTTAATTAATGAATGTCGTGAGGAATTATTTAATCTAGGAATGACATGGGGAATTATTTAATTTAGGAATGTCATGAGGAATTATTTAATTTAGGAATGTCATGAGGAATTATTTAATTCACGAATTGATTATTTTAATTCAGGAATGTTTTGTGAATTATTTCTTCTTCTTCTGTGTTCATCCGGATTTTTTTTTCTGGATGTGACTGCGTTGTGCCTGTTTACAGCAGAGCTGCGTTCTTGCGCCGTTAGGCCGACACATCCGACTTCTGCGGGCATTTGTTGACCGGGTTAACCTTCCCGGAGAATTATTTAATCTAGGAATGTCGTGAGGAATTATTTAATTAGGAATGTCATGAGGAATTATTTAATTTAGGATTGTCATGATGAATTATTTAATTCATGAATGTCGTGAGGAATTATTTAATCAAGGAATGTCATCAAGCTTGTTTCCCTCTAGGAATATTATCAAGAATTGTCTTTCTTCTATGAATTTGATGAATAATTGTTTTCCCTGAGGATCTGATCAAGAATTATTTCTCCTATGAATTCCTTAAGAATTTTACCAAGAATCGATTCTCCTATGAATTTGACAACAATTCTGTATATGAGTTTTATGCAGAATGTTTTTTCCCATGAATTTGATCAGTAATTTTTTTGTGGCTAGGAATTTTATCAAGAATGTTTTACTTCATGAATTTGACAAACAGTTGTTTTCCCCCAGGAATTTGATCAAGAATGTTTCTCTGTAGAAATTTTATCAATAATTCTCTTCCTCTAGGAATTTGATCAATAGTTGTTTTTGACTAAGAATTTAACAAAGAATTATTTTCCCCTAGGAATGTTATCAATAATTATTTTCATTTAGGAGTTTATTCACCTCTGCTCCACATCCTCTGCCTCCCAACTACACCCACTATTCCCAGGAATTTGATCAAGAATGTTTACTCCCAAGAATTTGATAAAAAAAAATTTCCCACCCGGAATTTCATCAAGAATGTTTCCCCCATGAATTTGATCAATGATTGTTTTCCACTAGAAAATTGATGAAGAATGTTTTCCTGTCTTAGGACATGATTGAGAACCATGTACACTGGAATGAGGACATTGGTGAATGGCAGCTGAGATGTGTGGCCTATACTGGAAACAACATGAGAAAACAGACACCCCAGCCAGAGAAAGAGAAGGAGAAGGTTCATGTCTGTTTGTGTCTCATCATCAGCATCATATGTCTTGTATAGTGGAAGAGGCGTTCATGTGTATTCACAGATCTTGGTTCTTGATGTTTCGAATCAGTTCTGTTGTATTGGACGTTCCTCCATGCCATTCTACCATCAAACATCATTTCCCTTGGTCTGCCTCTGTCTGTTCTATGGGACATTCCTCCATGCCATTATTTTTAACCATCAAACATCATTTCCCTTTGTCTGTCTCTGTCTGTTCTATAGGACATTCCTCCATGCCATTATTTTTAACGATCAAACATCATTTCCCTTGGTCTGCCTCTGTCTGTTCTATGGGACATTCCTCCATGCCATTATTTTTAACCATCAAACATCATTTCCCTTGGTCTGCCTCTGTCTGTTCTATGGGACATTCCTCCACGCCATTATTTTTAACCATCAAACATCATTTCCCTTGGTCTGCCTCTGTCTGCTCTATGGGACATTCCTCCACGCCATTATTTTTAACCATCAAACATCATTTCCCTTGGTCTGCCTCTGTCTGTTCTATGGGACATTCCTCCACGCCATTATTTTTAACCATCAAACATCATTTCCCTTGGTCTGCCTCTGTCTGTTCTATGGGACATTCCTCCATGCCATTATTTTTAACCATCAAACATCATTTCCCTTGGTCTGCCTCTGTCTGTTCTATAGGACATTCCTCCATGCCATTATTTTTAACCATCAAACATCATTTCCCTTGGTCTGCCTCTGTCTGTTCTATAGGACATTCCTCCATGCTGTTATCTTCCACCATCAAACATTTCTCTTGGTCTGTCTCTGCCTATTGCACTGATGATCTTTCCAGTCATCTCAGTGGTGTCCGGTGCCTCTCTTCTCATCATACCACCAAAGAACATTTGTGCCTGTAATGTCATACTAAAGTACCTCCCTTGGGACATTTGGTTGGAATCTGTTGACAATGAAAAGACAACTAAAACCCATTGGAGGAAACATGACCACCTGGGACCTAACACTAGCCTGTCACTGTGTGCTGAGCTGAATCATGACCTGGGTCCATCCTGACAGGCCTCTCTACAGATGTGAAGTTCTGGTATCAGTCTTGCTGCACTCCCCACAGGTTTCTGGGCTTGGAGAGGGCTAGCAGAGCTCTGTAACATAATTCTCATGGAGATAGTGCTTTGGTACTGGAAGAAAGTCTCTAACCTGACTCTGATAGAAACAAGTCTGTCAGGGCTCAGGTGTCCTCAGTGCCATTCCACCAGATACAAGAGTCAAACTGACTCTTCCAAAGGATTCATTCACCAAGGAACGGTTCCTATAAACTAGCACAGTCTTTATAAGACAGAGTTCAAGTAACCACTGACTGAGACAGAAGGAATTTCAGCTTGGCCGAATAAATAATAGCACTCGCTCTTAAACTTCTGGTGTGCTGATGCCAGCATAGCGGGTTCAACCCCTACATCGGTTAGTTGGACTAAAATGTTGGCTTCTCATCCTTGACTTGGGACGTAAATGACAAGTACCTCAGAAGTGGGGGTGAGTTTGCCTGATGGCAAGGGACACTGGTAATAGGGAAAGCTAATCCACACTAAAAAATCAGTCCAGCATACTAGAAGCAACAGCTCGTGTATGGACCACGCTTGAGTTCAACACAAACAAACAATCAAATACAAATCCTCATGTGTCATGTGGATAAACATGGGTTGACATGGTTTGCCATCTCACACAATCACCACAGTTGTGCATCAGCTGTGTCTTCTTCTTTTGATTATACCATGTTGCTAATCCATCCAGATATTTACCCCTCTGCCTTCTTCTAGCTCTTTTCCCATCAGTCTTGCCAGTTGTCGCAAAGTTTTCCAGTCTATTTCTCCTCATAATGTGCTCAAAGAAGTCTTGACTGCCTACACCTAATTTCTCAAATCAAGTTACTGTTGTTGTTTCTTGTAAGACCTGTTCATGCTGCTGGTATAGACTGAGTTAAAATAGTTAGTTAGTCGCTCAGATCCCCTCCTCAGTAAATCCAGCAGCGTGTAGCGGCTCACGACACCAGTTCTGTGTTGGTTTATCAATCTTCTTTGGCTTCCCACATAGTGCTCTTGTTTGGCAGTTTCTCGCAGTCTGACTATGGATGTAGATTCACAGTCATCACTTGGTTCTCGCAAACGCCTTACTTCTCGTAGAGCTTTCAGTATATCAGCCTAGTCAATGGCTCATCCCCCCTCCACAGTAGCCTTACCTGCAAGCCTGTCAGCCTGCTCATGTCCTTGAACACCTGCATGCAGTTAAACTAATGTCTGTGAGTAACACGTTCATTTGATTGAAACATTTCCAAAGTTTCACATCTAATACCAACTTTGTCAGAATCATCAACTTTCATTTCCATTCCTTCTTTGACCATTATCTGTTTAAAGCCACAGTTCTGGTTTATCTATCGAGATAATGAAAATCTACACCCTCCACCGCATTGTTGTCTTCTTAGGGTACTTGATCCTTCACAGCTTCACTGCAGAAGTGCCTTACAATTTTAAAGTTACGAGTTAAGGAAGACAAGTTAGAAGCAATAATTAGGGCATTATATGTCTTGCAAAGGTGTTCATGTCTCTTCAAGGATATTGTTCCTTGGTGTTATGCATCAATCCTGTTGATGATATTCCTCCAAGCCTCCATCTTAGTCCATCATACACCATTTCTCTTGCTCTGTCCCTGTCTTTTCTACGCTGATCTGTCCGGTCATCATCTTCTCCACTCCAATACCTCTCTTCTCATTGTATGCCCTAAGAACACTGTTATTCTTTCATAGAGTTCTGTATAATGTTCTGCAATGAATACCATGGACAGACAGAAAAACCATGACCAAGTCCTACAAGAAATAAATGAAAATCGTAAATTAATTCGAGAAATTAGACATAGACAGTCACGATTGTTTAGTCACGTAATGAGAAGAAATTCATTGGAGAACTGGCAAGATCGAGGGGAAGAGAACAAGGGGAAGGCAGAGAAGTAAATACCTGGGTGGCTTGGCCACATGGTATGGTTGAGATAAGAACACAGAGCTGATCCACGACTCTGGTGATTTTGTAATGTGGCAAAATATGACCGCCCACGCTTATCGGCATGGCACATGATTGGTGGATAATGTTCTACTTTTATTGTCCTCTTCTAGTCAATCAATGTTAGTTTCTCTGTCTGTCCAATATTTGCAACATTCATCTGAGAAACCATATCTCTACTTCTTCCAAGTTTTCCTAATTTGTCCTTTCACACGCAGGGATTTGCAGCCATGTAGAAAAATAGGTTCTAAATAACATTTCAGCACTCACTATCCCAATCCTGTGCTAGATATATAGCATAACACAATTTCTAGTTTCCTAAACAATGATTTAAAAAACGCTACTAACCCTGACCTGAACTGACCCACAGAATCCGGAGATAGACCTGAGCCACATCTATCTGGCCTACACGAAGAAGGGTGAAATGGAGCTCCTGAGACCTGGTACCAGTAAGGGGTCAAAGAGTAGCCGCCCAAAAACTGCCAGCCGACCCAAAAGCACCAAGAAGTGAGTATTGCTGTGTTTTATGATTTATGTACAAAGATTACTTTGGTGATGTTAGGTGACAACAGTCTTCAGGCTTTTATCCCCCATTGGAGATATGTCCTCAGCCAACTCCTGGTAGCTTTCAGACTTGGTTATGGTTGGTTGGTTGGATTTCCACAAACTTGCTAGTTATAATGATCTGGGTAGGACTTTATAGAGCTCAGAACATTTATATATTTTTTAATGAATTCAGATCATAGGCAATTTCTTAAGCTGAAAAAGGTGTGAGATGATTAGACATCATCTGAGAAAAACATAGTAGAAAAAAAGCATGGGGGATGGAAATTATATGGGAACAGTTGAACAAATACAACCCAGTAAAATAAAACTCAGAAAAATACAACCCAGAATGAGAATTCTTTGAGAGCAGCTATCGTAGTCCCATCTTCACAGTAAACATACAGTAAACAAGTCAACGAAACTGGAAACTGGAATTGATAAACGAACACTAATACAGCTACAATTTTATTTAAACCACAAAAATGTCACTTACTTGACATCCCGGGGACATTTACATCAAAGGGCACAAAAATGAAACTGCGTGCCATGAGCTCTGTAGTTGAGCTGACAGGAAGTGTAGTGGGTAAATTAAGAAGAATAATCTAAGGTGGACAGAGTTTTGGGCTGGTGAGGGAGGGTCAATCTCTATAGCGACAACACAAGGGGGATGGCCACATAGCAGAAAGGAGAGTGCACAAATGTAGAAATGAGGGGGTGGGGAATCAGGTTTACAAAAACAAAACAAAAATTTTGTTTATTCAACATTGAGACTGTATGGTGAAAGTCGTGCCCCCCCCCCCCCTCCCCCCCCCCACATCTGAAAAATGTGGTTGTTCAGAGTCTTGCGATCTCTGTCACGAGAGATGCATGGTTAAATGGCCATGGCCTAGATATCAGACACATTGCAGTGATGCACGCTATAATAAACATAAAAGTACGGTCATGAGCTGCTTATAAGGCACACATCTGAATTGAGCAGACCTGGTGTGGCTCATGCTGTGGACAGTATAGATCACCAAAACACACCACAACTCTTTGTAGGTAAACGCCGTCTTGCCCGTTGAATCATCAATGACTTTTTCCACGCAGCCTGCCGAATCCTGAAAACACTACATGAAAATATAACTATAAAGTTACTTATTTGTATGCTTGTTGTGGGCTGGATATGTCTTCCAAATGATCACTTACAATGGGGTGTGGACAGACAGTATGCATTTTTACAGCAATGAAAAGAATGTGGAGAGCTGCAGTGACACAACGGCTAGCATGCTGGCCACCTGGCCTGGTGGTCATGTATTTGGTCACCACTGCAGGGATTTAAAAAACTGACCATGGCTGCCAGGTCAGCTCAGTCTAAGATGGGTGCAGGAAATGTTCAGGAAAGTAAATGGAGCCGATGTTATATTGACCACATCACCCATAGAGTTGTCAATTGGTCTACACAAATATGGAGTTATCTCCATGTTCCATATATGCCTCAAGACTTGGAAAGGTGATCCTGGGGTAGTGAACTGGACAGCTAACATTCTCAGACCAGGGCAAAATGCTAGCAGGTGCAAATTCCTTGACATTTGGAGGCTTGAAATAAGTTTGTCAAATAGACTACTGCTAAATTTCAAAATGAGAAAACCCACAAACAAAACAAGGGTATTTGTAGCATGTGGTTATTTTGGTATGCACATATCTGAGACCTCTCTGATGCTGCACTGTTCTTTCACTGAGCTGAGATTCTCCTGGTGTGGTCTATGGGAGAGACTGTTGCTGTTTTGGTGATAACTGTGTGGGTGAAGATGCTCCTTTATAAAGCACTACTTCTAATGCCTTCCTACATTTCTGTTTATCCTCAGAAAGCGCAAAGATCAAAGCATTGACTCCCTGTTGATGTAGCACTTCAGTCGTCTTACGATTTATCACATTTGGAGACCAGTTCTCAAGCAGAAGTATCATTTCATTAACAGTTACTTGCATATCCTTTACAGGACCTTGCAGTCAACCCCAGCATGTTTTGGCTGTTTGTGATTTCTTGGCAAGTTTACGTTCAGTAGTTTGCCATTATTTTCTGGACGACCGGCACTCATACCATTGTATGAAAACTAATGCAAGGCGGCCTGCTTCCAAATTGCCCGCAGCTGTATTGCGAATTGTGTCGTAACCCCTTTGCCATAGAGCTAGCCAACAGGACAACATTATATAGGGTGTGTATTTGCAATGACTGCAGTGTTTGAAAATATTGTCGGTCCAAGTTTTGTATTCACCCTCTGTAAAGTTCCTGCACCATTATAGGTCAATACAAAACTTGGACCAGCAATATTTTCAAACACTGCACAGTCATTAAAAATACACCCCGTATGAAAACTAAACATTTTACAGCATTTGGGACATGTTCACAAGCAGAAGTGTCATTGTATCAGTTTATAATGCTGGCCTCATATTTGTATAGAGCAGCGGGCAGTCAGTGGTGATGTGGTCAAAGTCACACTGACCACCTTTATTTCCCAGGGACATATTGTGGCACCCATTTTAGGCTGAGTCAACCTGGGAGCCTAGGACAGTTTTAAATACCTGCCACACTGGGTATTTAAACACATGACTACCAGGCTACAAGGCCAGCATGCTATCCACTGAGCTTCTGCAGCTCTCTGTTATTTTACATACGTTTTGAATATCCGTCCATGACTATTTGCATATTTTATTCCCATGAAGTCCCGTACTTTTTTTTTGTATTTTTAAGATGTTTGAGAGCAAGTGGTTGTTTATTATTTACATGAATTTATAAGACTCTGTAGAGATCATTATGTAGTGGCTAGTGGGGGATTCAATTATAAACGCCAGAATAAATAAAGGATATGAAGAAGCTTCGGTCAGACTTCATGGAGAAAAAACCAGATGTTTAATTTCTTTGGGGAGGTGAGAAGACAAAGAGAACTGATAGAAGACATGTCATTGAAACAGATAAAATATTTTTGCCATATTAAAAGGCACACATAAAACAACAAAAATATTTAACAAATGGTATAAAATTAATATAACCAGGAAGATCAATGAAAAGAGCAACAGACACTGATGCCAGGAAGGGTATTGCTTATTAATGAACAAATAAACAAATTAGAATACTTAGAAAACAAACATTAACAATCTCAAATAAGTCACCCACGTATTTCAGCAAATAACATGAACAGAACTCTACATTCAGGAAGTAAAACTATGTGACGGTGAAGGGAGCTAGGGGGTGTTAGAAAACCAAACAAGACAAAAATCTCCACATGAAAAGCAAAACAGAATAGAGACACCCAGAAACGCATGTGCACACACTCACAAAATATTAGATGAAAGAATGCAGACTATTGACCCATGTTGGCTTAAGAACGCCTAAACTGATTGAGGTGTGTTTTTTTTACTTTTTATCCTAACATAAGGCAAGTCTTGTAGCTACTGGAACAAGTTTGCCCACTCAATGGCAGTGGTCAAGGGAGGTCACCTAATCAATGAGGTTCACAGAACCCCAGGCTGTCAGTTGTTGTCTGCAGTGTATCCCCATGATCTATCATCATTGTCCTAGTAAAAGATGTTATTGAAGCCAGTTCTCTTGTTTCTTCCACGCCATTTTATGCGTTGGACAACAGATCCACACAAGTTCCCTAAGGTTGGACATCCCCACAAGTGGCAGCCATTCATATGACAGCTGTTCCGTCCGTTATTTAAGAAACAAATCATAAAAATTGTAGCTCGTTTAACCTGCTTCTGCTGCATCGGTTATAATTGAGGTAATTTGTTTTTGCAGTTTTTGATTACCTTGTTTTCTTTGCTCACTTTCGAGTTAGTCCTAAAAAGGACTGGTTATATGCCACGATCTGTCATATCATACAATTTTGCTGTATCTTAAGGGGCCTTCAGCTGATTGGCATTTTTTAAATTTTTGCGTTGAGTTGGTCCAAGTGAGGACCGGTCCTGGTGACAGCCATCTATTTTGAATTTGTATATTTCATTACAAAATTAAGCATACCATAAATCATTTGATCGGTCTAGTGTTCCCGAGGCCCTTAATGGAAGCAGTGAATAGTCACACTGTATCCTCATGCTGGTTGTTTGAGGTGACTCAGCATGAGTTGCATGACACTGTTCACTTCATCCCATAGAAAACTACCTGCAAAGTCAACCAGTTATAACAAGTTTACCCAGGGCTTGGTGTGAGTGGGTTCAGTGAGTGGGTTGAGGATCTTGCTCTGGTGGGAAATGAAAGGCTGAAGAAGCCACATGATGCTGCTGGCAGTTGAATCCAAAATTACACTAGTCGAGAATCAAAATGTACCTGATGTGAAAATAACTAATTTTGGTGTGCTGAAAATGAAAATGACATTAAAAAATGTTGAATGCTAAAGTAGAAAGACTAACTGTTCACCCCAGATAATTAAACAAGCATGCATTATTTGTATTATTGTAATGTAAATTCATCATTTAAAAAAGACCCAGAACCAGTTGGGGAATTTCATTATGATATTTGAAATCAGCATGTCAAAATCAATCAGAAATGGTGTATTGAAATTCTGATAAAATAACTTTTGAAAATGTGTTGACTAGTGGTATCAAAACAGTGTGTTCCCTCAGTGAATTTAAACACACAAGCCACAAACAATGTGTTGCATGATTTATTGCCTGGCATATTTTGCTGCATCTTGTCAAGCACATACGAGGTAAGTTAATAAGTAAGTCACAAATGGCTGTAGAAAAATAACTAAATATGATAACAACTTGAAACCAGTTTATTTTTGTACATACATTGTCCCTTTATTTCTCAGCATAATTTCCACCAACATTGATGCACTTATCCCAATGTTTTATCAGTCCTCCCAAACCGGCTGCATAGAACTGCATGCTCTGTTTTCTAAATCACGTTTTCACTTCACATTCAACTTTGGCGTCATTCGCGAAATGTCTCCCGCCAAGGTGAGTTGTCAGTGTTTATGCTGACAAATGTTTGTCCTGTAAAGCGATGCATAGCTGGGTGGAAAGTTTTGAGGGTGAGTCAATAAGTAAGTCACACAGTTCTGTGGGATGGCCGTTAAATGAAATTAAAGCACGCAGTTCTACGCAGCCAGTTTGGGAGGACTGATAAAACAATGGGATAAGTGCATCAGTGTTGGTGGAAATTATGTTGAGAAATAAAGGGACAATGTATGTATAAAAATAAACTTGTTTCAAGTTGTTATCATGTGTAGTTATTGTTCTATGGCCATTTGTGACTTACTTATTGACTTACCCTCGTACGACAGCGTTATATATCATATGAAGATAGTGAATGAATAATACTTTAGCTGAAGCAATAAAGAATTGCTCATATATAGTGAGACCTTTGCAATTTTGGAGTTCCAGCCTGTTTTATGCAGACAAAAAGAGTTTGTGTTAAATTTGAAATTACCGTTGGGATAACAGATGCTCAAGATTTGAACAATAGCTGAGACTATGTGATTTCATTGTTTCAGCTCAAGTATTATTACTTTATTCACTTCGTGTGTGATATCTGACTCTGCAGTATGCACCTGACGGGATGCAGCAAAATATGCTAGGCAATAAATCATGCAACATATTGTTTGTGGCTTCTGTATGTGTTTAAATCCAAAATGATCAAACCAGACTTCCTTGGTTGCCTCCTGAGACATGTATAGCAGGTTACAGTGTTACTGTTTTTTTGCTTGGCTTCAGTTCCCCATTAACTCATGATTTTCGGTATACTGAAAGTTAACATGATCATGAAATGTTACATTACAGTTATTACCAGTTCTGACCAATTTGTACACATCGGGGTTACATTCTATCCAGTTCTGACAATTTGTAAACATCTGAGTTACAGACAAATCCAGATTTGACAATTTGTAAACATCTGTTTGAGTTACATTCATTCCTCATTCTATCCAGTTTGTAACATGTTGCATCCATTCCGCATTCTATCCAGTTTGTAACATGTCTGTAACGGTAATGTCTCTTCATTACTGGTTTTACACCATTTGTAAGATTGTTGGAGTTACCATTAATATCTGCTCTAAACCATTTGTAATATGTGTGTTTTAGTTACATTCATTTTCAGTTGTAAACAGTCTATATCAAGATCACTTGTTACTGATTCTAACCAATTTGATATATGTCTGTTGAGTTACATTTGTTACAGCTCTAAACCATATGTGAAATGAATTTTAGTTTATTTGATAAATTATTATTAAAGCTAATATGCTGTTTTGTTGTTATTTTTTGTTGTCATGATAAGATATTCCAGTGTTATTTGTTATTCCTTGCTCTGATCATAAGCTAATCTTGTGTTATATGCAACTCCTTGGTCTAATAAGGTGATCAGTGTTGTTTGTTTTTCCATGATAATATGAGGGTAAGTTAATAAGTAAGTCACAAATGGCTGTAGAAAAATAACTAAATATGATAACTTGAAACAGTTTATTTGTATACATACATTGTCCATTTATTTCTCAACATAATTTCCACCAACATTGATGCACTTATCCCATCGTTTTATTAGTCCTCCCAAACTGGCTGCATAGAATTGCGTGCTTTGTTTTCATTTACCGGCCATCCCACAGATCTGTGCGACTTACTTATTGACTGCTTTATTGACTTACTTATTGCACTGCTTTACGGGATAAACATTTGTCAGCATAAACACTGAAAACCCACGTTGGCAGGGGTCATTTCGCGAATGACACTGAAATTGAATGTGGAGTGAAAACGTGGTTTAGAAAACAGCATGCAGTTCTATGCAGCCGATTTGGGAGGACTCATAAAACGATTTGGTAAGTGCACCAATTAGTGGGAGACTTTTAACTAACTCTCTTTAGAGGGAGACATTTAGTTAGTGGGACTCCCCTTGGTCAGATTTTCCTATCCTTACATAGCAACTGGCCTAGCAAGCGGGCAGGGGATTTTTTCCTAATGCTGAAAGAAAAAGACAGAAGCATAATCGGACTGACCTCGGAACCGCAATATACAAGAGGAACAAGTGAGATGAGATGACCCGGGGTCTCAAGTTGATTGTAACAGACTCACTGAGTTCTAATTCATCATGTCCTTCGTAGAACCTCGCTCCCATAACAACCTTCCGAAAAACTTCTCGGTCACAAGCAAGATGTCCCACGTCCAATACACCCATCTGGAGATCATCTGCCACATCCTGCACCCACCTTCTCTTTGGCTTTCCTCTTTCTCTCTTCCCGGGCATATACCTCTCCATTATTGTTCTCTCAAAACTTTCATGACGTTTCAAGTAACCAAAATATTTCAAATTTCTGTTTTATCGTCTTTAGTAGCCAACAGTCTTCAGTATTCAGATCTTGTTTTATGGATGCATTTGTTCTTTTCTGTATCCAAGATATTCTTAGAACCCGTATATAACATTTATATTCAAAGGCATTTATGCGCTGTCCAGCTTGTTTAGTAAGTGTCCAGGTCTCGCTGGCGTATTTTGCAATGGGAAAGATGCATTCTCTTTAAAATCTAATTTGTGTAGGTCTATCTGTCCCATGCCACAATTTATTCAGTTGTTTTAGTTTTGAGTTCCAATTGGTCAATACAAATATGGGGCCAGCACCATGTACGCAAGGCACTCAGGACTCAAGAGGTCACAGATTGTAAGAATCGTGTGGATTTTTTGCCCTGGCCATGCCGGAGTGTGGGGGAATGAACAGGATGATAGGCTGACAGGGAGTGCACCTCTTGGTGGTAGATTACCAATGGACAAGGGAGAGGTGGTCGAGCGCCTGTGGGACCAGGTGGAGAAGGCGATGGAACAGACTGAGAACCTGTATGTGGAGAGAATGATATGGCGGGGGATTGGCAGAGGTTCTGGAAGAATCTCAAAACTGAGAGGGAAGATCAGAACTTTCAATCGGATAGTGGTGGGAAAGATTAGTAGTATGACTCTTTGCTGGCTGTTGAACAAGGGGACAGAGTGCATATGGGCACGTCCTGAGTTCAGTGATGTTGGTTCTAAGCTCAACTCTGAGGAAAGGCCAGGCGGACACAGATTCAGACTGCTATTGCTACCATTAGTATTGGGACTCTTCACTGGCTGTTGTTGATGGGAATGTTCTGTGTACTGTGATGTCGGTTCTTGACTCAACTCAGCCTCGTGGCATGGAAAAAGAGTATTTTACTGTCACATGTGGTTGTAGGTGTAGCCTGTTCTACTCTAAAAGTTGCCATGTACATTTTCTTGGTGCTACTATACGGCTCTGTGGTGAAGCAGTTGCGAATGCAATTCATAATCCTGCATACCACGTCTGAAACACAGCTGCGGGTGATTTGGCAGTATACCACCTTGCTTTGGTTTACCATACAAAGGTATGAGTGCTGGTCATTCAGTAAGCAATGGCAAACTACTGAACGTAACCTTGTCAAGAAATCACAAACAGCCACAACGTGCCGGGGTTGACTGGTAAAGGATATACAACTAACTTGAACTAAACCAAATCTGTTGAGCTGCTCTTGGCAGTCTTCTGCCATAATTATGAAAGTACTGTTGGCCGTAGCTAGGTTAGGGAATTGTCAAGGTAAATGGTCATAGTCTAAGTGTTGTGGACAAATTCACCTATCTTGTCAGCACTGTGTCACAAGCTGCCACAATTGATGACGAAGTGAATGCAAGAATCTCCAAGGCCAGCGCAGCCTTTGGCAGACTGTACAAGAATGTATGGGACAGAACTGGAATAAGCCTGCAAACAAAGCTGAAAGTCTACAAAGCAGTCGTATTATCCACACTGCTATATGCTTGTGAAACCTGGACTGTTTATCAGCGACACGCCAGGAAATTAAACATCTTGTAAGAGAGAATGAAGAAATTCACAGACAAGTGAGAATATTATGTAAGGAGGCAAAAGAAGCATGGCTTGAGGAAAAGTGCTTAGACATTGAAAAACACAACACAACAGTCAAAATACCAAATTAGCGCACAAAAGAATTCAGGAACTTACTAATAAAAGAACAAGTACATCAACAGGCTGTCTAAAAACTAAAGATGGCAAAATCATAATAGAAAATGATCAGATTCTACATGTATGGACAGATGATGTGAAAAACCTTTATAATTATAACAGAGAGGAACAGTATATAAGATTTATTAATGAAAGGCCGCCAATTTTGAAGATGGAGGTTCGAAATGTTCTTAAGCATATGAAAGCTGGCATGGCCCCCGGTGCAGATTACATCACAACAGAAATGATTAATGCTTTAGAAGAATTTGGACTAGAGCAAGTCACCAGACTACTGAACACATTACATGATACTGGAGATATACCTCCTGAATTATGTAACTCTGTATTTATTGCAATCCCAAAGAAATCAGGAACCTTGGAATGTGATCAACATAGAACAATTAATAAAATGAGCCACATCACAAAGATTTTGCTACGAATTACCGTGCAAAGAGTGAGGAAGAAAATACAACCTGAAATAGGGGAAGAACAATGTGGGTTTGTAGAGGGCAAGGGTACAGTAAATGCTGTGTATATGCTGCGAACAGTTATTGAACATGCTATAGAAGTAAACAAGGATATACATCTTTGCTTTATTGACTACACAAAGGCTTTTGATAGAGTTAGACATGTCAACATGGTAGATAAGCTTGCAAATCTACAAACTGATGGGAAAGACATTAGACTTATGAAAACATATATTGGAAACAACAAGCTGCCATAAGGATTGATAATGAAGTGGGACAATATCAACCTATTAAGAGAGGTGTTAGGCAGGGATGTGTAATGTCTCCAGATCTTTTTTCCCTATACAGTGAAAATATTTTCAGGAATGTAGAAGATATAAATGGAATCAGCATTGGAGGATGAAACATCAATAACATTAGATATGCAGATGATACAGTATTGATTGCAGACAATGCACAGGATCTGCAACAATTGGTAGACGCGGTTGTTGTTCACAGTGAACAACTGGGGTTGGAATTAAATTGTAAGAAGACACAGATTATGGTCGTCACTAGGAAGAACGAAGTACCACAATGTAATATATAAGTAAATGGGAATATTCTTCAACAAGTGAATCGGTACAATTATCTCGGAACAGTCATAACATCTGATGGGAGATGCCTTGAAGAGATTAGAACAAGAATCACCATGGTGAAAGTAGCCTTTAGCAAGATGAAAAAAGTGTGTTGAGGGGATACGTAGAGCTTGTTCTTTTGTATGGATGTGAAACTTGGACAATGTGCAGTCAAGTTGAAAGACATCTGATGGCTGCAGAAATGTGGTTTCTGAGGAAAATGCAAAGAATACCATGGACAGACAGAAAAACCAATGACCAAGTACTACAGGAGACACATGAAAATCGTAAATTGATTAGAGAAATTAGACGTAGACAGTCACAATTTTTTGGACATGTTATGAGAAGAAATGGATTGGAGAACTTGGTGACAACTGGCAAGATCGAAGGGAACAGACCAAGAGGAAGACCGAGAGGAAAATACCTGGATGGCTTGGCCGAGACAGGAATACAGAGCTGATCCACGACGCTGGTGATCAAGTGAAATGGCGAGTCATGACCCCCCACGCTTCCCGGCATGGTACATGATTGATTGATTGAGGAGAGAATGTATAATTACTAATCTGTTAGCGTTGTGATTAACTCTAACAACGGGTCAGCATGGCCGAATGGATAAACGGCGCTTGCTCTTAAACTTCCGGTGTACTGATGCCTACGTAGCGGGTTCAACCCCTACACCATCAGTTGTACTAAAATGTTGATTTTTTTGGTCCTCGAGTTGGGGGTGTAAATTACAAGTACCTGAGAAGTCAGAGTGGGCTTGCCTGATGTCGAGGGAAACATGCAAATAACCAGTCCAGTGCACTAGAAGTAGTAGCACGTTTATGGACTACGCTTGAGTTCAAAACCAGCGAACACACAACAAACAAACAACTGTTAAAAAGTTGATAACAAAACAAAACCAAAAATGTATTCATCATGAATAATTAGCATTATTATACACATAAAAAAAAAAAAAAAAAGTGAAATTAACAATGTTTTACAATAAATACAATGAAAAGGCACCTGAAAATAAGATCTACATATGTAATAACGGAATATGCATAGGGACAGACAAGCTAGCATATTTAAACCAGACGCCGTAAATAAAATATTGCACAATTTTTTACCTGCTATATGTCGCTGCATCTTGTCAGGTACATACTTCAGAGTTATACATCAAGTTATGTGGAAAAAACTAAATGATACTTTGGTTTTTCACATAAGTTGATATACAGAGTGTTTGTAAAGTTTAACTACACTTTGTATGTAGAACAAATGTGAAAAATGAAGAACATGACCTCATCCAACTATGTAGTAAAATATTTATTAAATTAGTTGCAATAGTCACTGCTATGGTCTGATTTGGAGAAGCTGGCAAGTACCAATGAAGTATTCATTATAACAGGAATAACTTCTGCAATGTGTCTCTTGTTATTTCCGTGTGTATCGACCGCCCCATTTCAAAACACTTGTTCAACCAAAAAATTATTTCTTTCGTTAACACCATTCTGTTTGGAGTGCAAAGAATTACTCCAGCAGATGACATTCGTTGCATATTGCTTCACAATGAACTGTGGAGCACATTTTTTTTAATGATGTCATGTACTTCATTTTTTTCAAATTTGTTCTACATACAAAGTGTAGTGAGACTTTACAAAGGCCCAGTATAATTCTGCAGTGTGCACCTGAGATGCAGCAAAATATGTCAGGCAAAAATCGTGCAATATTTGGTTCATGGCGTCCGTGTTTAGATTAAATCAGGGAACACGATGTCTTGAAGCTAACACGACATCAATATCACAACTCAAATAATGCATTAAATGTCTTCTATATATCAGTGGGTTTTTTTTACAGGTCAATAATATATGTCAGGAAGAGAGTTCTTAGGAGATATAGCCAAAGTTGATGTATGGAAGTAAATCATGGAGAATTAACAGATTAGTGAGAAATTAAGGCTGCAGAGATTTGGCGCTACAGAAGAGATTGTGTGTGGGTGCGAGAGAGAGTGTGAGAGAGAGAGAGAGTCGGTGAGTGACCGTATCATTTTGGTTCTTTGAGGGTTAACCAGAACGCGGTCTCTTCACTGATGTGTGGTCATCTTGGAGGTGATTGTTAAGTTAGTTGCATATCCTTTACAGGACATCGCAGTCCGGCATTTTTTGGCGGTTTGTGATTCCTGGGCAAGTTTACGTTCAGTAGTTTGCCATTGTTTTCTGAACAACTGGCACTCATACCATTGTATGGAAACTGGCGCAAGAATGCCTTCTTCCAAATCGCCCACAGCTGTGTTTCAAACACCGTTTGTGGAATTACAAATTGCATTCATAACTCTTTCGCCACAGAGATGTGAGTGTGTGATGCTGATGGTTTTGTCACTAAAAGCCTGTTCAATCTGAATGATTTCCATTTAGCTATTGCCAAACTTTGGACAACATTTGATGCAATACCACTGTATATGTTGTTCCGTCATTCTGAGGCAAATGAAAATCTGCTGGGCATTCACTACACTCACTCTCTCATAAGCTGACTGCCAGCAACTGGCATGAAAACAAGGTGCGCACGTGCATGACGGTATCTTGCACACTCCCACCAGAGGGCACCTCCTGGGCTTAATATGTCTCAGCAGTAAAAATTAAGGTCCATTACGTTTTGAACAGACCTTGTACTAACTCTGCCGATGAATTAACTGACTCAGTGCCAAACAACCAGCAGGTTTGGACCAGACATAGTACACAATCAAGTAAACAAGTAATATCATGTACATTTCTGTTCACTAAGCATTGAAATTGTTGCTGCTGAATTCTGTCCCCATACCTGTTCAACATATATACATAAAATGTAATGAGAAATGTCAAAAATAAAGAGACCCGTGACCATTTTGATCCACTCGTAATTGTGGAAATCCCATTCAAGAATCAGATGTGCAGATGACATAGCCCTCCTCTCACACACTCCAAAGGGATTATAAGAGCTAATTCTCTTTGTCAAAACAATCTGTTTCCAAATTTCATAAACACACAAACATTATGTCCACAGACAAAAAAATTACATGTTGACCAAAAATCAAAATTTAACATTGAAGAAGCTGAAAATGGCATGACTTATAATATCTTGCCTCCGTAATCAAGAACAATTGGGGATGTTCACAAGATGTCAGACCGAGACTGGTCACAGAACAATTGGGGATGTTCACAAGACATCAGACTTAGACTGGTCACAGCAATGTAGACATTACTCAGTATTAAGAGCCTATGGCACATCACCAACAAACGATATATAGTAACATCTTTGAGAACATACACCTTTCTGTGGCAACATGGATGTATGCTATAGACCTTTTTTGAAATCACTGGCACCTGGCCATCTTGGCAGGCGATAGTTTTTTTTTTACATTGTGCTTCAAAAAAAGCATAACAGCTACAACTAGACTAGATGGAATTATACGCTCCACAACACAAAACCTGGGCTGAACTGTAGAGACCATGTGTTACTCATGTGTTGCCCATGTGTTGACCATGTGTTGCCCATGTATTGACCATGTGTTGCCCATGTGTTGACCATGTGTTGCCCATGTGTTGACCATGTGTTGACCATGTGTTGCCCATGTGTTGCCCATGCAGCATGATCCCTCTCTCTGCCTGTCTAGTTTACCCCAGAGTAAAGGTAACACCAATACGTTTGGAACAAGGCAAGCTCCCGGAAGCCAGTCCGTCTTTCGAAGCTTCCATCCTAGACCAGTTGCCAACCAAGGCTTAGGTCTGCCCTGTCATGACATGTAGTTTTTAAACTGCATTTCCTCGACAAGGATAAGGCTTGTACCCACCCAATTGCATTGCTCTGCCCGAAGTTGTTGGCACAATGTGGGGGTGTCAGGTTTAGTGCCAAAATTTGGTGCTAAACAAAAAGCAGGTAGTACTGTCTACTGTCATACAGCTACCTACAGTTGAAATTCTGAACATGTTGTGTTCCCTAAGGAACAAAATTTATGGCTGTTGAACTTTAATCTCAGACAAGTTATTGCACGGACAACAAGAAGAAAAACAACAATGACATTCTACAAGATGTGAGCATCAAACATTACTGGCCCATAAACTGTACCACGTCTTAGACACTGTGATACTTTGGCCGTATCAAACATGACAGAGTCTTGGGGAGACGGAAAGGTTGGCTCCTGAAGTCTGATGCAGGAGTAGACCACCACACAAAACATGCAGGATATTACAGACATTGGGAGTATGAATATGCATGAGACATCCATCCATCATCATGTGCCATGCCGATAAGCATGGGCGGTCATGTTCTGCCATCTCACTCGATCACAAGAGTCGTGGATCAGCTCTGTGTTCCGGTCTCGACCATGCCACGTGACCAAGCCATCCAGGTATTTACTTCTCAGTTTTCCCCTTGGTCTCTTCCCTTCGATTTTGCCAGTTGTCACCAAGTTCTCCAATTCATTTCTTCTCATAACGTGCTCAAAAAATTTTGACTGTCTACGTCTAATATCTCTAATCAATTTACGATCTTCACTTGTTTCTTGAACTGGCAAAAGATTCTGAATTTTTTTTTTCCCCCTTGGTGGCAGTGATGGTGGCGAAGTTCTGCAAATGACCTGCTACATAGTTTTATATATTTATATATTTCACATGTCTAACAGACAATATATATCTGTGTAGGTATTTCACATGTTGTAGTGTGTCATAATAGAAGATATATATACACATGTGTGATATTTTGTATGTACATAGAGTGTCACAATAGAAGATCTGCGTGTGGATATTCCACATGTGTGTCACAATAGAAATCTATTGTGTAGATATTTCACATGTTTTAATGCGTCAAAATAGAAGATATATATATCTGTGTGCATATATTCCACATATTATAGTCACAATAAAAGATATATAGCTGTGTGTAGATATTTCATATTTTATAGTGTCACAATAGAAATCTGTGTGTAGATATTTCACATTGTAGTATTACTAGTATCAACATATTATAGTCACAATGAAAGATATATCTGTGTGTGTGTGTAGATATTCCATATGTTGTAGTGTCACAATAGTAAATATGTGTGTGTAGATATTTCACATGTTGTATGTGTCACATTAGAAGATATCTATGTGTAGATATTTCAGGCTGTAGTGTGTTACAATAGAAGATATATATCTGTGTGTAGATATTTCACATGTAATGTGTCACAATAGAAGATATATATATCTGTGTTTTTTTTTTTAATTCGCATATCCTTTTACAGGACATCGCTGTCAACAGCAGCATCTTTCAGCTGTCTGTTGATTTCTTGGCAAGATTACGCTCAGTAGTTTGCCATTGCTTTCTGAGCGGCCGGCTCAGTTATCCCGCAAGTCACCAGCGGGGGACGAACCGTTCCCAGTTCTCGCCCGCTACGAGACTGCGTGATAAACGGGATTACGGAGAAAGTGTTGTAACCCCTCGACCAGAGAGACCGGCATATCTGTGTGTAGATATTCAAAATGTTGTAGTCACAATAGAAGATATATATCTGCATGAAGTTCTTCCACATGTTGCAGAGCATCACAATATAAAAAGGTTGTAGATTATTTACATAGTAAAACAGTCACAATAGAAGATAACTGACATATTGTCAAGTTTCCCCTATGAAATACCTCTATGTGCAGATTATTTAGTTTCCAGGTGTACAAATAGAGGATAACATTGTGTGTGGATTACCTACCCCCAACAGATTATAACTTCTGTGTATCGAGTTTTTTCTTTCAATTGTCCCAACAGACGATAACATCTATGTGTAGATTATTCACATTTTACAAGTCTCCAAACAGATAACATTATGTGTAGACTATCTACATAGTTGTCTAGTCTCCCAACAGATAACATCTCTGTGTAGACAATCTACATAGTTGTCAATTCTCTTAGCAAGATAATATCTCTGTGTAGACAATCTACATAGTTATCAAGTCTCCCAACAGATAACATCTCTGTGAAGACAATCTACATAGTTGTCAAGTCTCCCAACAGATAACATTTGTGTGTAGACAATCTACATAGTTGTCAAGTCTCCCAACAGATAACATCTCTGTGTAGACAATCTACATAGTTGTCAATTCTCTTAGCAAGATAACATCTCTGTGTAGACAATCTACATAGTTGTCAATTCTCTTAGCAAGATAACATCTCTGTGTAGACAATCTACATAGTTATCAAGTCTCCCAACAGATAACATCTCTGTGAAGACAATCTACATAGTTGTCAAGTCTCCCAACAGATAACATTTGTGTGTAGACAATCTACATAGTTGTCAAGTCTCCCAACAGATAACATCTCTGTGTAGACAATCTACATAGTTGTCAAATCTCCCAACAGATAACATTTGTGTGTAGACAATCTACATAGTTGTCAAATCTCCCAACAGATAACATTTGTGTGTAGAGTATACATAGTTGACAAATAACATCTCTGTGTAGACTACATAGTTGTCAAATCTCCCAACAAATAACATTTGTGTGTAGATAATCGACAGTGCACCAATAGAATATATCATCTACACTGCAATATACAACCCCAGCATAAATTAGAACAACCAAAGACTTGTGTTATTATGTAAAGGCGTGCTGACGTCAGGGAATCCACGAGGAGAATCACGGCTGCCTCAACAAAATCGAATGCTCCAGGGCAGCATGCTGCAGAACTGGCAGGAGAAGCTGGAAAGCATCCTGGATGTACGTGCTGCTGTTGGTTGCCTGTGGCGAAGTAAGACATAGGTTGAATATGATGCTGTGATGATACTGCGATAATGCTGTGATGATGCTGCGATAATGCTGTGATGATGCTGCAATAATGCTGTGATGTGTTGATGTTATGCATTGATGTTGTGTGGATGTGTTGTTTTTATATGTTGATGATGATGTGTGGATGTTATAAGTTGATGATGTTGTGTGGATGTTATATGTTGATGATGTTGTGTGGATGCGTTGTTTTTATATGTTGATGATATTGTGTGGATGTTATATGTTGATGATGTTGTGTGGTTGTATTGATGTTATATATTCATGATGATGTGTTGATGTTATACATTGATGATGATGTGAAGATGTGTTGATGTTATATGTTGATGATGATGTGTTGATGTTATATGTTGATGTGTTGATGTTATATGTTGATGTGTTGATGTTATATGTTGATGTGTTGATGATATATGTTGATGTGTTGATGATATATGTTGATGTGTTGATGTTATATGTTGATGATGATGTGTAGATGTGTTGATGATATATGTTGATGTGTTGATGATATATGTTGATGTGTTGATGATATATGTTGATGTGTTGATGATATATGTTGATGTGTTGATGTTATATGTTGATGTGTTGATGACATATGTTGATGTGTTGATGATATATGTTGATGTGTTGATGATATATGTTGATGTGTTGATGATATATGTTGATGTGTTGATGATATATGTTGATGTGTTGATGATATATGTTGATGTGTTGATGTTATATGTTGATGTGTTGATGATATATGTTGATGTGTTGATGTTATATGTTGATGTGTTGATGTTATATGTTGATGATGATGTGTAGATGTGTTGATGATATATGTTGATGTGTTGATGATATATGTTGATGTGTTGATGTTATATGTTGATGATGATGCGTAGATGTGTTGATGATATATGTTGATGTGTTGATATATGTTGATGATTGTGTGTGTGTGTGTGGATGTGTTGATGTTATTGATTTGATGATAATGTGTGTAGATATATTGATTCCACTGAAAGATTTGATATCATATGTGTGAATGTGATATATTTGTGAATGAATGTTACATGTGGATGCTATGTCTGTTGATGATTCTTCTTCTTTCGTTCGCTTGAAATATGTCTATAACTGCAATGTTGTCTCTTGTATGAATTTAACTGTCTTTTTTAGTTCACTCAGCAGTCCATAGAGTTTATCTTCCACTGTCGTCTCTCTAGTCCAAAAGGTTTGCCTAGACATGTTGCACTTTGGGCAGTCTTGGAGTATGTGCTCTGCTGTCTGCGACGCCAAACCACATGTGCACATGGCTGATTCACCAATCTTGAATTTTGTATACATGTGGTTGCGTAATCTATTGTGTCCTGTTCTGAGGCGCAGAATAATGACTTATTCTGGTCTGTCCATAATGTGGTAGTCATCTTGAGCAGGTTTTGGTGGCTTTCTAACTGATTTGATCATTCTTTTCTTTTGGTGGTATGTAATGGGCACATCAGGCTGTTCTTCTTTTGCTCCTTTCTTAGCCAATCGATCAGCTCTGTCATTTTCAGGCATTCCACAATGGGATGGTATCCACTGTATGGTGACCTTATGCTGACTGCTAAGTTCAGAAAGTAGTGTCCTTAGTACTGGCAATTTCCCAGACAGGAGCGCCTCGAGTACTGATTTTGCATCTGTCAATAGCACCACAGGTTGTGTACCATGGCTGGTATTTAGTAATTTCTCTGTTGCTATCTTGATTGCCTCAATTTCAGCATCATAGTTATGGCAGTACTTTCCTGTTGGTACTCTGGCTGTGTCCCTAGTATTATTTGGGTATTCTATGTACACTCCCGCTCCTCCATTTCGAACAGCATTTTGTGCTGACCCATCTGTGTAGATGCGGATCCAGAGGTCCTGTGGGTATTCTTCATCAAGGAAGCTGAGAGTGGCTGTTCTGAGCTGCACACTGTTCTGTTCTTCCTTGTCAAATACTCCTCTCACTTTTGTCTGGATTTGTAATGCTAGACTATGTTAATCTTTCCATGGAGTTCGCTCTGGTATAGTTTTCAGGGGGATACCAACTGTGGGCAGATCAGTGGTTTCTCTGCAGAGTCGTTTGTTCTGGTGGATAAAACTGCTTCTTTTCAACCGCCCCATAGCTAAGTTTTCAAATCTGTTCTTCATAGGGAGACATGGCAAGCTGAAGAACTTTTCTGCTTGTATTAGCGTTTTTGTATCTCTGTGCTCTCTCAGTGCTTGTGTCTCCCCAACTTCTCCATCTCCACTATGGGGGTTGATCTCATCCCTCCTGTGGTGACTCTAAGTGCTTGATTTTGCACCTAGTCCAGCTCTTGTAGTATGGTTTTTTATGCTGAACACCATGCAGTTGACCCATATTCCAGGTGTGGTCGTATACTCTGTTGATAAACTTTGCTAAGTATTTTCCCACTGGCTTCCCATGTGGTTCCACTTAGTTTTCTCAGGATGGGTATTTTCCTTCTGGCTTTTGCTACTGCTTTGTTGATGTGCTTTCTACATGTCAGCCTGCCATCAAATGTTACTCCAAGGTATGTTGAACCTTTGTCTTCTCTAAGAGGTATTCCATTTATCTGGATAACCCCTGCCTTTTGTTTTGGAGAGAGGGTAAATAGGGTGGTGCTGCACTTGTCAGTGTTTATGCTGACACACCATTTATTTGCCCATGCAACAAATGTATCTACAGCTCTTTGTAGTGGTCTGGGTGCCACTGATGCATGTTCATTTGTGCTCCATAGAACCAGGTCATCAGCATACATTGCCGCTTTAATTCCATGCAGTAGATTAGCAACAAGATCATTGATGAAGATTAGAAAAAGTGTGGGGGGACAAGACTCCGCCCTGGGGAACACCGTGGCGCAGTAGTACTTTCTTGCTCTTGAGTCCATCTATCTGCACTCTGGCTCTTCTGTTGTGCAAGTATGCTTTCACCCATTTGTACATTCTTCCATTGACTTTACAGTTTCTCAGTTTCTTCGTCAGGCCTTCTTTCCAGACTCTGTCAAAGGCTGTCTGTTGATGATAATATGTGTGAATGTATTGCTATCTGTTTGGATGTGTTGCTATCTGCGTGGATATGTTGCTATCTGTGTGGATATGTTGCTATCTGTTTGGATGTGTTGCTATCTGCGTGGATATGTTGCTATCTGTGTGGATGTGCTGATGCCATGTTGATAATAATGTGTGGATGCTATGTGTGCGGATGTTTTGATATATATGTCGCTGTATTGATTTTATATGTGTGAATATTAATTCCACTGAGTGATTTAATATTCTGGGAATTCCAGTCACAAGGACATAAATTAAATGTTAGCCATGTTTCAAAGAAATTTCTATCTTCCTTTTGAGATTCACAACAAAAATAATGCATTTGAAAATTTTCACCGCTTGTGGAATTTCCTGGAATCTTCACTAAAATATGGAATACGTCATTATGATTAAGGTGTTCAGAATGTGTCATTCAAACAATAAGTGCACATTTTTCCAGGAGACTTATGGAGGACGAGGGGCTATGGAGTTTGTGCTTTGTATGATGCTCTCGGCAGCTGGCTTGGTGTTGTACGGAGAAAGACTTAACCACATGGGGTAATACCTTGTGCGATGAAGTCAATCCTCATGTCTTTAACTTTAACTATGGATAAATCGGCCAGGATGTTTTCCTACAAGCTGACCAGATTCCTCAAACACATCACAAACAGAACATAACAACAATCGTTTGGGTTACCTCCAGGTAGACGTTTGTTACCAGCGGCGTGACTTCGTCCGTGTTTTCACCTTCACCCTGCAAATTGTAACAGTTACATGGTGTTACGAGATACAGAATCTACAAGCAACTTTATATTTCTATACAGCATTCATGCACACACAAGTTCTTTCTAAGTTGTATTTTCTTCTCATATTCTAGAATGTGTAAGAAAGGTAAAATGGATGCATTTATGTTTGTGTAAGTCTGTGTGTACTTGCTTGTGTGTGTACTTGCTTTTGTATGTCTGCATGTACTTGCCTATGTGTGTGTCTGTGTGCATGCTTGTCTGCATGTCTGTAAATGTGCATGTCTTGTGTTTGTCTGTGTGTATGTGTCTGTGTGTCTATCTGTGCATGTGTGTGCCTATCTATGCTTGTGTGTCTCTGTCTGTGCATGTCTGTCTCTACGTGTCTGTCTGTGTGTACTGTCTTTCTCTCTATGTGCATGTATATTTGTACTTGTATGTGTATCTCTTTCTCTGTGTGTCCATCTGTGTGTTTGCCTATGTATGTGCTTGTTTATGTGTGTCTGAATAGTTGTTTGCTTATTGACTCCAAATCATTGTTTCAGTCCCCCGAGCAAACACAAACTATTTCCATTCTCGACTGATTAGAAGAAAATATCTGGACTTCCCCGGACCTGTGTTGAATCCCGATCTGGTTACACCCTACCATGATGTGAAGTTTCACTACCTGTCCGTGCATACCCCACTACTTTCTGCATTTGGAGAAGGGAAGATAAGCTCTACAACAGAGCTCTCATGGTGTTGGTATTTTGGTACCTGGCTGCAGAGAAAGTCACTACACCAACCTCATCCAAGTAGATACAAGTACTTGTCAGGGTTCAGACGACCTGAACAGCAATGCATTCAGATTTAAGAGTTAAAATTCACTGTCTTCCACTGCCATGCACTGGTTTTCTTACAATGGTATGAGTGTTGGTCGTTCAGAAAGCAATGGCAAACTACTAGAGTAAACTTGCCAAGAAATCACAAACAGCCAAAACATGCCGGGGTTGACTGTGACATGCAGTAAAGGATATGCAACTAAATAGTTTCCAGGGGATTCACAATCATCCACCGCCCACAAACCAACCAACCCACCCACCATCCAACTGACACACCTAGCAACCAACCAACCAAACAACCAACGGTAAAAGAATAAAAGAAATGCAACATCTACATCTTCAACAATTTAACATTCTCTAGTGACATATATTTATAACGAGAGGATATAAATGTGTAACACAACCAAAACTGTTTAACTATGATTGAAAAGAATACATACAGCCATTTTGTTGAGAATTTCCACAAATTTGCTGGCCAAATTGCCGACCTCATGGCATAGGACGCCAGTTAATCTGGAAAATAATGCAAGGGTTGGAATTTCTGGAATTTATTATCAACAAAAACAACTTCTTCCTCTTCTTCTTCTTCTTCTTCTTCTTCTTCTTCTTCTTCAGATGCCTGGTCTAAATCAAACATTAGTGATCATGATTCTCCAATCTATTTTCTGGTTTGATGTTTTGATCCAATCCGATATGTAGAGAAAAAGCAAGTTTCCACCTCGTTCAACCGGCTTTTTCAGCCTTGGTTATAATTGTGGTGGTTCATAGTGAGGTCTTAGTTTGTTTTCTTCTGTGACAGATTGTTGACTTTCCTATGCAGCAGATTTCTTGCTGGTGACATCAGCTGAGGGTTTGGCAGGTGTGGTTTCCTTCGTGTTTGTCTTTTCTTGCTCACTCCTCTTCTGTTTTAAGTGGGTGTAGTCCTTACTGGTCTAGGATCAAAGCTCCGACAGGCGGACAGTAGAGCATTGCATTGCTGATCTGGCAGCTTCTGCAGCTTATCTTATTCCAGATGTATTGGTGTTACCTTTCCTCTGGAGTAAACTAGACAGGCCGAGAGAGGGATCATGCTGCATGGTCAACACATGGTCTCTAAATTCAGCCCAGGCTCTGTGTTATGGAGAGGTATTCTCCATTCCACAAACTATCATCTGTCAAGATGGCAAGGTGCCAGTCAGTCAGTCCTTACAAGCACTAATCCCTTGGTTTAGTTGCTGTGTTTCCTCTTGTGTCTTTTCTCTGGCCTGACTGTTTCGAATCACGTTTTTTGGTTTTCGGTTAGCTCTCTCTCATTCTTTAGCTGTTCTTTTTAAGTTTGTATTGCGTACAATAATGATGTTTTGATGTTGCTTATACTACCATTGAATCAAGAAGAATAGGAATGGCTGAAAATGCTTCCAATGGCATGAAACCAGTGTTGACATCTAGAGAGATTAACAACGCATTAAAATTGAGAACTGCCAAATGTTATGTATATTGAACACTATTGTATGGCACGGAAGCTTGGACATTGAACAACCAACCAGAAAGTCAAAAAGAGGCCCTGGAGATGTTTTTACATACAGAAGAATATGCCGTACTTCATGGAAACAGAAACAATCAAATACAGAGGGTCTAGAAACACTGGGAATGAAAAGAGAGTTGATGAAAGAAATAATACAGAGGCAATTAAAATATTTCGGCCACGTTAAAAGATATAACGCTCATAAAAACCATACTGGAGGATAAGGTTGAAGGCGTGCGAGCAAGAGGTAGACAACGATACAAGTGGGAAGATAACATCAAGAGATGGACGATCTTCAATCTGACAGAATGTACAGTCAGTGCAAGAGACAGACAGTGTTGGAGATCCATTGCAGCCAACCTTCATTATGGAGATGGCACCTGATAAATAATTAATATTACCACCATCATTGTCCAGTTGTTTAAGCTTTCCACATCTATCTTCTATGCTTATCTTGTCTAGTATTTTCCCAAATGAGGCTAACTTCTCAATTTCATATCGGAAGGTTAACACGGTCAACAAATGCCCTCAGAAGTTGGATGTGTCGGCCTAACGGCGCACTAACGCAGCTCTGCTGTAAACAGGCACAACGCAATCACGACGTCCACAAAAAAAAACTCTGGATGAACGCAGAAGAAGAAGAAGAAGAAGAAGAAGAAGAAGAAGAAGAAGAAGAATTTAATATCTTTTGCTGATATATTGCATACATTTCATTTGCTTTTTCCTATGATACATTTCAGTTATTTTAATGATATATTTCATTTGTTTTTGTTTTTCCTGTAATACAGTTCATTTGTGAGGTTTTATCCTCCCTATGATACATTTCATTTTATTTATTTTTTTCAATGATACATTTCATTTCTGGATGATACATTTACTTTTGTAAAATTTTGACTGTCTACATCTAATTTCTCTTATCAATTTACGATCTTCATTTGTTTCTTGAAGGACTTGTTCATTGCTCTTTCTGGCTGTCCATGGTATTCTTTGCATTTTCCTCAGAAACCACATCTCTACAGCCATCAGATGTTTTTCAGCCTGACTGCACATTGTCCACGCTTCACATCCATATAAAAGTACAGGTTCAATGTAGCATCTCAACACTCTTTTTCTCGTTTCAATTGACATCTTTTTATTGGTCAATATGTTTTTCATCTTGCTAAAGGCTACTTTTGCCATGGCGATTCTTGTTCTAATCTCTTCAAGGCATCTCCCATCAGATGTTATTACTGTTCCGAGATAATTGTACCTGCTCACTTGTTGAAGAATATTCCCATTTACTTGTATATTACATTGTGGTATTTCGTCCTTCCTAGTGACGACCATAATCTGTGTCTTTTTACAATTTAATTCTAACCCTAGTTGTTCACTGTGTGTAACAATCGCATCTACTAAATTTTGCAGGTCCTGTTCATTGTCTGCAATCAAGACTGTATCATCTGCATATCTAATGTTATTGATGCATCGTCCCCCAATGTTGATTCCTTCCATATCTTCAATATTTCTGAAAATACTTTCACTGTACAGGGAAAACAGATCTGGAGACATTACACATCCCTGTCTCACACCCCTTTTAATAGGCTGATATTGGCTTACTTCATTATCAACTCTTATGGCAGCTTGTTGTTTCCAATATATGTTTTTTACAAGTCTAAGATCTTTTCCATCAATTTGTAGATCTTCAAGCATCCTTATCATGTTGACATGTCCCACTTTATCAAAAGCCTTTGTGGTCAATAAGCAAAGGTGTAGATCTTTGTTTACTTCTATAGAACGTTCGATTATGTTTCTCAGTATATACACAGCATTTACTGTACCCTTGCCTTCCACAAACCCCCCCAATTGTTTTTTCTCCTATTTCAGGTTGTATTTTCCCCCTAACTTTTTGATGAAATTCTTAGAAAAATCTTCGTGATGGACTCATTATACTAATTGTTCGATGTTGATCACATTCCAAGGCTCCTGATTTCTTTGGGATTGCAATAAATACAGAAATTAATAACTTTGAGGTATATTTCCAGTATCATATATTGTATTAAGCTAACTTTATCTATTCCATATTCTTCTAAAGCTTAATCATTTCTGTTGTGACGCTGTCTAAACCCGGGGGTCTTGCAGATTCATATGGTTAGCGCATTCTGAACCTCCATCTTAAAATTGCTGGCCTTCTTTATTTTTTTTTGACATCCATACTGTTCGTCTCTGTATCGTCAAAAAGGTTTTTCACATAATCTGACCATTCATGTAAGATTTGATCTTTTTCTATTAGGGACTCTTCCATCTTTGGTCTTAGGCAGCTTGCTGATGTACGTGTTCTTTGATTAGTAAGCCCCTAAATTTTTCTTTTGTGCATTGTTTCGCTTTTTTACTGTTGTGTTGTTTTTAAATTTTCTCTGCAATTTTCTCAAAGCCATGTTTCTTTTGCCCCCTTTTACAAAAGGGTTTTCTCACTTTTCTGTTTTTTTCCCTTCATATTTGGCAGGATTATTTTTTTCTGTCTTCTTGTTTCCATTAGTTGTAAAATTTCTTCAGTCATCCCTGTCTTACGGCACAATTCATTGTTTTTTTCCTGTGATAATTTCATGTTTTCCCCCTATGATACATTTCATGTTTTTTTCCTATGATACATTTCATTTGGTTTTTTCCTCCTATGATACATTTCATTTGGGTTTTTTTTCCTCCTATGATACATTTCATTTGGGTTTTTTTCCTCCTGTGATACATTACATTTGTTTATTTTTTCTTCCTATGATACATTTCATTTGTTGTTGTTTTTTCCTTCTTCTATGACACATTTCATTTTTTTTAATTATTATTATACATTTCATTTGTTTTTCCCTATGATTTTGATGAGAGATTTGGCAATGCCTACAGCTGTGAATACTTCAATGTTTGCCTTTGTCTGTCTACAATAAGCGCAACATTTCTCACAAACACCACATCTGAAATGCCTACAGTTTCATCACCATTTCATTACTCACTGTCTAACATTCACATCTATATGGCAGAGCTGATGGCACAAAACATGTCCGTAATGGATTTATGAACTTGTCATGATATTTCTCTTTTCCAGGACATTGCCCATTCTTGTAAAAGAGATACGACTTATGAGCTAAGAAAGAACATCACTGCACTCAGGACATTCCCACAAGTGCCCCGTCAACTCATTCAACAGCCAGCGAAAAGTCATACTGCTAATCGTTCCCACCACCATCTGATTGAAAGTTCTTCTGGTATTCCCTCTGTTTTGAGATTCATCAAGAAACCCAGCCGATCCCCTGCCATATCACTCTCTCCAGATATGAGTCCTTTGTTTCACCGCTTTCTCCACCTGGTCCCACAGACACCTGACCACCTCCCCTTGTAAACTAAGAGTTTGAGAAACAGTGGGAGCAGAAAGGTAGAAACTAATATGAAGACAGAAAAGTAATGAGCTTTGAAACAGTCTTTCTAAAAGCAAATCAACAACCATGTTTGCACCATCCTCATACTGATGCTGGTGATAACAAAATGTTTCACCTGGCCAAACTATGGGCTCTCTCCGTGCAGTCCTTGTCCTTGTCCCGCTCCAGCAGGACCAGTTCTCCAGCCTTGTGGAACTGCTCCACCCCCTTGGCGGTCAGCTCGGCCAGAGCTTGGATGCTCTTTTGGTGAACTTCCTGTAACACAGAGACATAAAACAGCACACTCAGCAACGAACATCTCCTAAAGTAGAACACACAAGTTCCCCAAGTTTTGACACCCCCACAAGTGGCAGACACTCATACTCATATGACAGCCATCCATTTTGAACTTCATGTAAAAAATGAAGTTTACCATAAATCATTTCATCACTCTTGTGTAACCTGTGCCCAAAAAGGAAAGTAAGAATAGTAACACTGTAACAGAGACTCAAAAAGGAAAGTAAGAATAGTAACACTGTAACCGAGACCCAAAAAGGAAGATAAGAATAGTTATACTGTAACCGAGACCCAAAAGGGAAGATAAGAATAGTAACACTGTAAACTAGGATCAAAAAGGAAGATAAGAATAGTAATACGTAACCGAGACCCCAAAAAGGGAAAATAAAAATAGTAACACTGTAAATAGGATCAAAAAGGAAGATAAGAATAGTAACACTGTAACCTAGGCCCAAGAAGGAAGGTAAGAATAGTAACACTGTAACCTAGGCCAAGAAGGAAGGTAAGAATAGTAACACTGTAACCTAGGCCCAAGAAGGAAGGTAAGAATAGTAAAAAAAAAAAAAAAAAAAAAAAACGTAAAATAAGCCCAAGAAGGAAGGTAAAAAATAGTAAAACTGGAACCTAGGGGCCCAAGAAGGAAGGTAAGGGGTAGTAACACTGTAACCTAGGGCCCAAGAAGGGGAAAGGGAAAAAATAGTAACACTGTAACCTTTGGCCCAAAAAGGAAGGTAAAAATAGTAAAAACGTTTAAACCCGGGCCAAAAAGGAAGGTTTAAAAATAGTAACACTGTTTAAACCCAGGCCCCAAAAAGGAAAAAAAGGTTAAAAAAAAAAAGGGAAGGTAAGAATAGTAACACTGTAACCTAGGCCCAAGAAGGAAGGTAAGAATAGTAACACTGTAACCTGCCATGCATGTCAAATGAAACAACAAAGCAGGATTGGTGTATGATTGGCTGTAAAATCCAACCAATCCTGAGCAAGCCCAAGGTTGGGTGTGAGTTAGTTGTGGGCTTATGCTCCATTGAGGGACAAAAGACAGTAGCAGACGAAAACAAAATTCCAAAACAATGTTTGCCGTAGTGAATTTGAACAGCAGCCATCTGGCCATCTGGTCATACCATAATTTATTACCAAACAAACAAACAAAAGACATTAACTGCAACTCATGGCGGTATAAAATGTGACTGATCTTACCAATTTGTGCAATAAATGTTTGTCCACAATGGATGCATGTGAAGACATAGTCATTTCCACCATCACGTACCATCTGACATCTCACACATTCAGTGTGTGACCTATCTTCAATCATTTTCTCCTTTGCCTTTATTCCATTTCTGACATTTGCCCTCCATGCAACACATTCAGCTGTGACTGGCTCCCAATGTGCAATATCAATGCCTGTATCAATCATGTCCTGCTTGCACACATCTTTATATCGTAGTAGAGGCCGACCCCGAGATCTTTTACCCATCTGTAATTCACCCAAAAAAATGTCCTTAAGTATTCTACTGTCATCTATACTCGTAATGTATCCTATCTATCTAAGTCTATGAAATATGGGCATGGAACAAACCGTCACACACCCCTGTCTTTCCAATACTTCAATATTTGTGATGCTTGAATTTGATCTAAGAATTTGACAAATGAGGGCACAAATTATAGTTTTCACAATTTATTGCATGCCATATTTCGCTGCATCTTATCAGGTACACACTGTATAAATCACACAACATAAACTAAAGCAATAAGATAAAGCATTCAAGCTGAAATATCCAACACATATATTCCCACAGTAATTTAAATTGTCTACCAAGGTCAATTCTAAACTGACCACTATTTTGTTTTTGCTTACACGGAATTGACTTCGTTATATGAATAGCAATGGCCTGCACAAACTGTAACATGTGTCCATGTTTTGTGTTCAACATCACACAAAACACAGTCTAGAGACCTTTATATCATCATCAAGTGCCTTGCTGGCTAGCCTGTGCAATCATGCTTCTCCACAAATTTCGATCTCCGATAGAATGGATCAATTCATGTGTTGACTCCTTTCCATGCCATGACACAATAATGTCAAGAATTTTCTCTTACTGTCTTCCTCTATTTCTCTTTCCGCAAATCTTTCCAGTTGTCACATGTTCCAGTTTTTGTCTTCTCATAATGAGGCTAGCAGAGGTCAAACAAATCTGCAGGGGACTTCCTGTTCCAAGGACACAAAAAGAACTAGAAATGACTGAATTTCACTCTGATCAACACGCTACCAGGAACCAGAAGACGGGGCCAACAATGTAAATAATGGACTGAGGGATTAACAGTGTCCATGGCAATCTCAATATATGAAGCCCATAAATGGGCACTCTCCTGCTGTTTATGCTTCACATGAACACCACAAGGTACAAGAGGAACAAGATGAGATGAGATGAGATTGAGATGAGATGGTAATGATGATGAGAAGAGATGATGATGATGAAATGAGATGATGATGATGAGATGAAGGTAAGATGAGATGATGATGAGATGAGATGGTAATGATGAGATGAGATTAGCTGATGATAAGCAAAGATATGATGAAGAGACAATGATGAGATGAGAGATGAGATGAGATGAGACACACTGGGGAAGACATACCTTGATGCTGTCAGACTCATGTGTCTCATGAGAGTCACAGTCCGCAATCCACTGTTTGACCATCTCATGCACCTTGTTCAGTTTATCTGGCGCAGTGCCCAACTGAAGCTCGGAGACACACTGGCTGGCAAGGCTGGTGAAGTCTTGCTCTATTGCAGGCATCTGTTTGAGATGAGTCAACCAAAGACTGATCTCGAGGAATCATACCTCAGATAGATAAACTATGTGAAATGGCACAAGCTAAATCAACAAATCACATATGAGAAATAAACCAAGTAGACTCACTGGCACCTGACTGTCTTGACAGATAATAGTTTGTTAACATTGTGCTTCAAAACAAATGCATAATAACTACAACCCATAGTGGGGACCAGGGATGCAGTTATACCTCTTCGTAGCACAAAGCTTGAGCTGAATTGTAGAGTCCATGTGTTGCCCATGCAGCATGACACCTCCCTTGGCCTGTCTAGTTTATTTATTCCATAGGAAAGGTAACACCAATGCATCTGGAACAAGACAAGCTACAGAAGCTGCCAGATCAGCAAAGCAATGTTCTAACTGTCAGAGCTTCTATCCTAGATCAGTTGCAGACAAAAGCTTAGGGTGAATGGCAAACTACCTTCTATACAGATGCTTAGGAAATAATTATGCATCAATGCACAGTTGTGGGTGTGAAATAACCTTGAAAACTTTGTAAGAACTAGTAAAACTGACAGGACAAGAGCAAGGGGATGGCAGAGAGGTAAATATCTGGATGGCTTAGCCACGTATCATAATCGTGACAAGAACACAGACTTGACCCAAAACTCTGATGATCATCATGTGAGATGACGAATCATTACCGCCCAAGTTTACAGTAGTAATATAGTAGTTTAGAGAGTGCAACAATGGAAGGCATGGTTCCTGGAGGATGAATCAGAGGTCAACTTGATGGAGGACACAAAGGATTACAAAGTCCTCGAAAAGAATGCTGCAGGAGACCTGGGTAGAGTTGAAGCCTTTCAACTGGGATATGATGAGATCAACATTCTGCAAAAGACATGCTACATGACATTGCTCCATTGTCTTCCTCATTGACCTCAGTTTGGGATCAAATACGGACTTCAGCTTACCACTGTCTTCCTCACTTCCAATCAAATACAGACTTCAGCTTACCATTGTCTTTCTCTCTGACCTCACTTCCAATCAAATAAAGACTTCAACTTACCAGTGTCTTCATCATTGACCTCAAACGCTTCCTTTATGGAAATGAGGGTGGGCTTAATCTCTGCCAGGTCAGCTGAAGACAGAGCATTGAGAAGAGAGTGAACTTTCTTTTCACTATGGTTGGACAACATTTCCAAGGCCTCCAGATGAGCGATTCCTGAAATAACGGTAAAGTATATAAACTTGTGTATAATTCTGTTTTAATAGTAAAGTCCACAACTGGTTCAAAACTAAGCTCACTATATACTTCTGTAACTATTGGTTCAAAACTTTTAATCCAGCCTACCAGTCTCTGTAACTACTGGTTCAAACTAAAGTCACTACAAGATTCTTAACTATTGGTTCAAGAGTAACATAAGTCACTACAAGTTTCTGTAATTATTAGTTCAAAAGTAAATAAGTCACTACAAGTTTCTGTAACTATTGGTTTAAACGTCACTGCAAATTTCTGTAACTATTGATTCAAAAGTCACTGCCAGCTTCTGTAACAATTGGTCCAAGAGTAAAAAAGTCACTACAAGCTTCTATAACTATTGTTTCAAACTAAAGTCACTACAAGTTTCTGTAACTATTATTTGAAAAGTAAACAGTTACTACACATTTCTGTAACATATGTTTCAAAAGTAAAAAGTCACTAAAAGCTTCTGTAACTATTGGTTCAAAAGTTTACAAAATCACCACAAGCTTCTGTAACTATTGGTTTAAAAGTACATATGTCACTACAAGCTTCTATAACTATTGGTCAAAAAGTATAAAAATCACCACAAGCTTCTGTAACTACTGATTCGTAAGTATAAAAGTCACTACAAGATTCTGTAACTACTGGTTCGAAAGTATAAAAGTCACTACAAGATTCTGTATCTATGGGTTCAAGAGTAATATAAGTCACTACAAACTTCTGTAACTTTTGGTTCAAAAGTAAAAAGTCACCACAAGCTTCTGTAACTATTGGTTCAACAGAATAAAAGACACTACAAGCTTCAAAAGTAAAATATCACTACAAGTTTCTGTAACTATTGATTTAAACGTCACTACAAGTTTCTTTAACTATTGGTTCAAAAGTAAAGTCTTTACAAGCTTCTGTTACTATTGGTTCAAAAGTAAAAAGTCTCTACAAGCTTCTGTAACTATTGGTTCAAAAGCAAAATGTCACTACAAGCTTCTGCAACTATTGCTTCAAGTCACTACAAGCTTCTGTAACTATTGGTCTAAAAGTCACTGCAAGCTTCCGCAACTATTGGTGTAAAAGTCACTACAAGCTTCTTTAACTATTGAAAGTATTGATTTAAAAGTCACTACAAGCTTCTGTAACTATTGGTCTAAAAGTCACTGCAAGCTTCTGCAACTATTAGTGTAAAAGTCACTACAAGCTTCTTTAACTATTGATTTAAAAGTCACTACAAGTTTCTGTAAGGATTGCTTCAAAAGTCACCACAAGCTTCTGTTCTATTGGTTCAAAAGTAGAAAGTCTCTACAAGCTTTTTTCACTATTGGTTCAAAAGTAAAAAGTCTCTACAAGCTTCTGTCACTATTGGTTCAAAAGTTTTGTAACTATTGGTTCAAATCTTACTTTTATTTCAAAAGAAATGCCCATAAGCTTCTATAACTACCTGTATCTGTTACAAAGAAAAGTCTATAAGCTTCTGTAACTTCAAAACAAAAGCCGATCTTATTAACCTTTCAATATATGTCGGAATAAGAAACAATGTTATCAGACAGACAATGGATCAACACCTTGTGCCACATATGCTGAAAGCCAAGAGATCAAATGGTTTGGCCATCTCGTTAGAATGCAACAGGATCAACTACCAGCACTGTCCCACATTAAAAATCATCTGCTATGAGAGCAAAAGGACAACTAAGAAGAAAATGGATTGACGACATCAAAGACGTTGTACAATCATATGGAATGACACTATCCAGTGACATCTATCAGGTGCAGGAGTGCCTTTATTTCTCCCCACGACGATTGACAGCAAATGTGGAAGATGATGATGATGAATATTTGTCCAAGTGACAAATTAATAAACCTCTGTGACAATATGTTGGAAGATGATGATGATGAATATTTGTCCAAGTGACAAATTAATAAACCTCTGTGACAATATGTTGGAAGATGATGATGATGAATATTTGTCTAAGTGACAAATTAATAAACCTCTGTGACAATATGTTGGAAGATGATGATGATGAATATTTGTCCAAGTGACAAATTAATAAACCTCTGTGACAATATGTTGGAAGATGATGATGATGAATATTTGTCCAAGTGACAATATAAACCTCTGTGACAATATGTTGGAAGATGATGATGAAATTTTGCAATGACAATAATAATCTCTGTGACAATTGTTGAAAATATGTGACAATATTTGTCCAAGACAATTATAAACCTCTGTGCAATATGTTGGAAGATGAATAAGTGAATATTTGTCCAAGTGAAATGAAAACTTTGTCCAATTGTTGGAAGATGAAATCTGAAATATTCTAGAACAAATTAAAACTTTGACAAATGTTGGAAATGAAATAAACTTTGTCAAGTGAAATTATAACCTTGTGACAATTCTAGGAAAGATAATGAATATTTGCCAAGTTGGAACATTAATAAACCTCTGTGACAATATGTTGGAAGATGATGATGATGAATATTTGTCCAAGTGACAAATTAATAAACCTCTGTGACAATATGTTGGAAGATGATGATGATGAATATTTGTCCAAGTGACAAATTAATAAACCTCTGTGACAATATGTTGGAAGATGATGATGATGAATATTTGTCCAAGTGACACATTAATAAACCTCTGTGACAATATGTTGGAAGATGATGATGACGAATATTTGTCCAAGTGACAAATTAATAAACCTCTGTGACAATATGTTGGAAGATGATGATGATGAATATTTGTCCAAGTGACAAATTTATAAACCTCTGTGACAATATGTTGGAAGATGATGATGATGAATATTTGTCCAAGTGACAAATTAATAAACCTCTGTGACAATATGTTGGAAGATGATGATGATGAATATTTGTCCAAGTGACACATTAATAAACCTCTGTGACAATATGTGGAAGATGATGATGATGAATATTTGTCCAAGTGACACATTAATAAACCTCTGTGACAATATGTTGGAAGATGATGATGATGAATATTTGTCCCAAGTGACACATTAATAAACCTCTGTGACAATATGTTGGAAGATGATGATGATGAATATTTGTCCAATGACAATTAAAACTCTTGACAATATGTTGGAAGATGATGATGAGAATATTTGTCCAATAAATTGAAAACCTTGTGACAATATGTTGGAAGATGATGAAGAATATTTGTCCAATGAAATTGAAAACCTCTGTGAAATATTTTGGAAGATGAAGATGAATTTCCAATGACAATTAAAAACTTATGACAAATGTTGGAAATGATGATGAGAATATTTGTCCAAATATTAATAAACCTTGTGACAATATTTGGAAATTGATGATATATTTTGCAATATTAATAACCTCTGTGACAATATTTGGAAGATGATGATGAGAATATTTGTCCAAAAATTAATAACTCTGTGACAATATGTTGAAGATGATGAATAATATTTGTCCATGAAATTATAACCTGTGACAATATGTTGGAAGATGTGAATATATTTGTCCAAGTACATTATAAACTTGTGAATATGTTGGAAGATAGATGAAATTTGTCAATGACAATTAATAAACCTCTGTGACAATATGTTGGAAGATGATGATGATGAATATTTGTCCAAGTGACACATTAATAAACCTCTGTGACAATATGTTGGAAGATGATGATGATGAATATTTGTCCAAGTGACAAATTAATAAACCTCTGTGACAATATGTTGGAAGATGATGATGATGAATATTTGTCAAGTGACAAATTAATAAACCTCTGTGACAATATGTTGGAAGATGATGATGATGAATATTTGTCCAAGTGACAAATTAATAAACCTCTGTGACAATATGTTGGAAGATGATGATGATGAATATTTGTCCAAGTGACACATTAATAAACCTCTGTGACAATATGTTGGAAGATGATGATGATGAATATTTGTCCAAGTGACAAATTAATAAACCTCTGTGACAATATGTTGGAAGATGATGATGATGAATATTTGTCCAAGTGACAAATTAATAAACCTCTGTGACAATATGTTGGAAGATGATGATGATGAATATTTGTCCAAGTGACAAATAATAAACCTCTGTGACAATATGTTGGAAGATGATGATGATGAATATTTGTCCAAGTGACACATTAATAAACCTCTGTGACAATATGTTGGAAGATGATGATGATGAATATTTGTCCAAGTGACACATTAATAAACCTCTGTGACAATATGTTGGAAGATGATGATATGAATATTTGTCCAAGTGACAATTAATAAACCTCTGTGACAATATGTTGGAAGATGATGATGATGAATATTTGTCCAAGTGACACATTAATAAACCTCTGTGACAATATGTTGGAAGATGATGATGATGAATATTTGTCCAAGTGACAAATTAATAAACCTCTGTGACAATATGTTGGAAGATGATGATGATGAATATTTGTCCAAGTGACACATTAATAAACCTCTGTGACAATATGTTGGAAGATGATGATGATGAATATTTGTCCAAGTGACAAATTAATAAACCTCTGTGACAATATGTTGGAAGATGATGATGATGAATATTTGTCCAAGTGACACATTAATAACCTCTGTGACAATATGTTGGAAGATGATGATGATGAATATTTGTCCAAGTGACACATTAATAACCTCTGTGACAATATGTTGGAAGATGATGATGATGAATATTTGTCCAAGTGACAAATTATAACCTCTGTGACAATATGTTGGAAGATGATGATGATAAATATTTGTCCAAGTGACAAATTATAAACCTCTGTGACAATATGTTGGAAGATGATGATGATGAATATTTGTCCAAGTGACAAATTAATAAACCTCTGTGACAATATGTTGGAAGATGATGATGATGAATATTTGTCCAAGTGACAAATTTATAAACCTCTGTGACAATATGTTGGAAACAAAAGTCTATATATCCGTGTTACTATTCCAAGAAATAACCTCATCAAATAAAAAACACAATGATACATAAATACAATTTCAGTTGTTGCATATCCTTTACAGGATGTTGCAGTCAACATCAGCATTTTTTTTGCTGTTATGATCTCTTAGCAAGTTTAAATTCAGTAGTTTGCTATTGCTTTCTGAACGACCAGCACCCATAACATTTCGTAAAAAAACAAAAAAGCAAGGCCAAATCAATCACTGCTGTGTTTCGAATATGGATATGTGACATTATGAACTGCGCCCGTAACGGTTACGGGAGCAGTTAGTAATGTCGCATATCCATATTCTCTTCGCCATGGAGCCGGCAAATATCAACTGGGGGACCCTTTGAGGCCACTTAGACAGTTCATAAATACAGACACATGTATTGTTTGACGCTTATAGAAGTAGGGGTAAGAATTAAGAGACTAAAGTATGCACCAGACTACATAAAAACTGCAAGCTATAGTTACCGACAGGGATTCAAATTTGTCACCTCCAAATGATGACAGCGCCTTGCTGCAGGAACAAGTATTCTTTGACTCATGGTCGGTAACTATACCTTTCATTTGTTTATGTTGTCTAGTGAGTCCTCTAGTCTCGAATTCTTTCCCCTATTCTGTGAGCACCAAACAATATGTATGTGTATATATTTACAGAATGACACAAACTAACCCTGATAATCATCAAACAAGGTCCCAAAGTGAGCCTTTCGGGCCTCCTCATTCTGCTTCTCTAGCTCAGCTTCAGACTCTGCCTTCTCCTTGGCTTCCCTCAGGATGCTGGAGAGGTTGGGCTTATCTCCTTTGGGGCTCAGAAACTCCCTAGTCTTGCGGAACGCAGGATCATGTTCTGAGAGAGTGCTGTATGTCTTCTTGCCAATGGACTCCAGAACGTCAATGCCACCTGCTGCTAAATTCTCCACGGCATCAAATCCTTCTGCCATCAGAGTGTGACCTTTAGAAGCCAAGGACTTCCCCTACAATTAAAACAAAGTAAAGGTCATATGACAGATACTAAGATCGCAGGCAGAAAATGACTTCAGTTTTGAATATAACAATTTTAAAAAGCATTAACTATTTCAGGCAGGTGTCGGCCCTGTGGTGAAGGAGTTACAGATGCAATTTGTAATCCCGCATTTGAAACACGGCTGTGGTTGATTGGGAAGCAGGCCGTTTTACGTTGGTTTTCATACAATGGTATGAGTGCTGGTCATTCAGAAAGCAAAGGCAAACTATTGAACATAAAATTGAACAGGAATCACACACAGCCAAAATATACTGGAGTTGTCGGCTCCGTCCTGTAAAGGATATGCAACTAACTTTTTTCAGCGGAAGAGCTAGAGTAGTCGATCTCAATCTATGCTGGTCATGTCATGAGCATGATCAGATGCAGGTTCGATGCCTGGGCTCGTCACTTGCCAAAGCGAGGGAAACACTACTCCATCTTGTTCTCAGGCCCACAGAATGTGATGGCCCTACCACACATCAGCTCCCTGGCAGGACACTGCTCTGGGACAATTTATTGTTATTATTATTACATTACTATTACTATAGTAATAATATTATTACTATATTATTATATTACTATTACATTACTATTATTAATATATTATTATAATATTATATTACTATTATTATATTACTATTATTATATTATTATTAAATTACTAACCCTTTTTTGTGTGAGAAGTAATTCAACAAAAACAAGAAGCAGAAATGGTAAGTTCTAGAAGATCAGTTACAAGAGACAAAATGGACGTTGCGGCCAGAGTATCAGCATATATTTTATGTCGTTTTTTTATTTAAATTTGCATTCACTGGCTTTGAACTAAAGTGTAGCCCATATATGTGCTACTACTTCTAGTGCATTGGACTGGTTTTTACTTATGGAAGAGTTTTCCCTATTACCAGTGTCCCTCACCATCAGGTCAACCCACTCTGACTTCAGAGGTACTTGTAATTGACATCCCTAAGTCAAGAAGGAGAAGTCAACATTTTAGTCCACTGACCGGTGTAGGGGTTGAACCTGCTACCTCGCCATCAGCACACTGGAAATTTAAGAGCAAGCTCTTATCCATTCAGCCACTCGCAGAAAACATCACAACAGTGGCTATTCCTTGGCGGTACAATCTTTGGTGGTACAATCTTTAGTGGTCCAATCTTTGGCAGTACAATCTATAGCCACCTTCTGTGGTGGCACAATCTTTGACCGCACAGGAAAACAGACCAGATAATAATAGTTAGTTAGTTAGTAAGTCAGTCAGTTAGTTAGTTAGTTGCAGTTCCAACTTCACGGCAATGGGTCAGCCCCATAATGCTCCGTTCGTGTGCCAGTGAATATCACACAAAATGCTCCTCACTGTTCCATGTGAATAGTGGAACAGACAGCAGTACCAACAAACCAACAGCACACACAGGCAAGTACATGCAATAGGCAGCTGCCAGAATGCCAATACAACAGTCCACCATGAAAATTACAGTTTATCGTCGATGGAAGCGATATTCACTAGAAAAGCAGCAGTTTCACACACATTACTGCACAATGCAAAACTAGCTATTTCTGCAACCGGCTGCCGCCATTTTCTGAACATGCAGTTCACAATAAAAAACCGTGGGCAGATGTAAAAGCACTCCACATGAAATCCACAGCTCACAGTGTCGCTCCAAGCAACTCAGTAGCTGGGCGACAGAACTATGTACTACCAGTCCAACATGAGGAAAATGAGTAAGCAAGCCGTAGCCAGAAGCAAAAACACTCTAGAGGCCTTAACAGCTTAACTGCCTATCCGCCATGTTGGACCAAAAGCCCAATGATAATAAAATGCAGTAGACACAGAGAAACAAGTATCAAGACATATCAAGCATATCCCAGAAACCCGACTATCTCTCACTGTGTCCTGGACTTTCTTGGCAAAGTCTGACATGTTCCAAGTGGAGAACCAGCCGTCTCCCCCTGATGCCTCCTTCTTTGGTTGTTGCTCTTTCCTCTCCTCCAGTTTCTCATCTGAAGTTTTGTCTTTCACTTCTGCTGCTTCAGTTTTGGAGTTTGCCTGGTTGGAACTGTCACTTGTCTTGACTTTTTCTTCTTGTTTTATGTCTTCTGGCTGGGAGATCACTGTTAAGATAACAACAATATGGTATAAATATGACTAATATCGCAAACAAATGGTACATTGTACGAGGGGGCTTCCCATGAAAACCTTAAAAGTGTCATAACAATTACAATAACCATGCCATTGTCTTGTAACCTGTCAATATTGTTGTTAAGGACATCAAGAGTGTTTAGCACGTAACATCAAGGTTCATGACAAACATGGTGACGCCATAAGGGCAATTTAAATATGGCCACACCACTTTTGACATGCACCAAAGAGAAGCATCATTCTGTTACTGTTTTCTGATCAGTCAAAGAGTGAAACCTACAGAAATTCATCGGGGAATGAAGGTCCAGTATGGTGATGCATGCCTGTCAGTTCAGCAAGTGTATGAGTAGAGTAGGAAGTTTCACAACTTTTCAGCCCGATGAAGAGGTACAGCAGATGGTGTTTGAGTTGTTACACACACGACCAAGAGAATTGTTTTCTACAGGAATCCAAGCACTTTATCGGCGCTGGAGGACTTGCATTGAACGAAGTGGTGACTACATCGAACAATGATACATTTGTTCTTTATTTTGTCAGAATATATTCCCACAAACAAACAAAAACACATTTAAGGTTTTCATTCGAAGCCCCTTTGTATAAATATGACGCTACAATCGCAAACAAAAGGTACAATGTACGTAACCCGTGAAGAAAATATTTAAACTTTACTTACAGAAGAAAAAAAAAACAGACAGTCTGTCATTCCAATTTTCATCCCAACCTTTGCCTTCATTAATAATCATCAACACTATCATCATTAAATTCATTATCACCACCACTCTATCATTACTATCACAATTCCATCATCATTCTTAAAACTTAGTTGCATAGCCTTTACAGGAAGCCGCAGTCAACACCAGTGTTTTTTTCTATGTTGTGATCTCTTGGCAAGTTTATGTTAAGCACTTTGCCATTGCTTTCTACATGACCAACACCCATACCACTTTGTAAAAAACCAACTCACACAGCTACCAGTTGTGCTGTATGGCTCTGAAACCTGGAGTACAATGAAAGGAGACGAAGCCTTGTTACAAACCTTTGAAAACAAAATTTTAAGACGCATCTTTGGACCCATTAGGGATACACAAAGTGGAGAGTGGAAAAGAAGAAGTAACAAAGACATTTATGATTTGTTTAAGTCCCCGCTAATCACTGGTATCATGAAGGCTAATAGACTACAATGGCTGGGGCATATAGAAAGAATGGAAGATAATAGGGAAACAAAACTCGCTTACACTCAGGAAATAAATGACCATAGACCCCGAGGTAGACCAAGAAGACAGTGGAGAGATAATATATATACATACAGACCTACAAGCATTTGGAATCAACGACTGGCAAGAGAAGGTCAACCAGAGAGACGAATGGAGATGGATTGTATCTGCAGCAAAGAACCTCAATGGCTCGGAACGCTGAAGAAGAAGAACTCACACAGCTGTGTTTCAAACGTGGATATGTGGGATTATGAACTGCGTGGTAGCCCCTTCCCCATTACCATCATCACCACCACTCTATCATTACCATCACAATTCTATCATCATTACCTTTATTTATCACCACCATTCTATCATGACCATCACAACTATTTCATCATTACCTTCATCATCACATCACTCTATCATTACTATCACAATTCTATCATCATTACCATCATCATTACCATTACAATTCTATCATCATTACCATCATCACCACCACTCTATCACTACCACGACAATTCTGTCATCATTACCTTCATCATCACCATCACTCTATCATTACAATCACAATTCTATCATCATTACCATCATCATCACCATCACTCTATAATTACCATCACAATTTTATCATCATTACCTTCTTTATCACCACCACTCTATCTTTACCATCATCACTCTATCATCATCTCAAGCATCATCATCTGCACTCTATTTTCAATACAATCAACACAACTCTAACATTATCACCTCCACTTTATCACCATCTCAAGTATCATCATCACTCTATTACCAACACTCTATCATCATCATCACCAGACACTCTACCATCACCATCACTCTATCATCATTATCACTTCACATTTCATTCACACCATCACTCTACAACCATCTCAAGCACCATCACCACTCTATCACTGTCACTCTATTATCATATTCACTCTACCATTATAATTATATCATCATTAGTTAGTTGCATATCCTTTACAGGACGCCACAGTCAACTGCAGCATTTTTTGGCTGTTTGTGTTTTATGGCAAGTTTACATTCAGTAGTTTGCCATTACTTTCTGAACGACCGACACTCATACCATTGTATGAAATATTAACGTAAGGCAGTCTGCTGACAAATTGCCCACAGTTGTTTTTGAGCACAGTATGAGGGATTACAAATTGGGTCCTTAACCCCTTCATCACAGATTTCACAGACAACAACCTGACACACAACAACCTGACACACGACAACCTGACACACGACAACCTGACACACGACAACCTGACACACGACAACCTGACACACAGACATTACAACAAGCAGACACACAGACAACAAGGACAATAACCTGTAGAGTGATCTTCTGCTGGTTCCGTAACACTGTGAGCCTTGGAAATCTCATCAGGGTCAGGCACTCCCAGTGATGACTCCACCGTCTCTAGAATAGTGGTGAATCCGTCGCCTACAGTAAACATCAACATGTCAGACACCACCAAACACCAATAATTTATTTATTTAAAGTTAGTTGTATATCCTTTACAGGATGTGGCAGTCAACTCCAGCATTCTCTGGCTGTTTGTGATTCTTGGGCAAGTTTACATTTAGTAGTTTGACATTGCTTTCTGAACGACCGGTACCCATACCATTGTATGAAAACCAATGCAAGGCGCTCTTCTGACAAACCGCCCGCAGCTGTGTTTCGAACTCGGTATGCAGGATTACGAATGACATTCGTAATCCCTTCGCCACAGAGCTGGCAATGCCAATAAACAATTGACAATAAACAATTGACAATAAATAATCAATAATAACCCATTTCTTTTTCTTTTTGTCCTAGAGCAGTATTTCATGGAAACAGAAACAATCAAATACAGAGGTTCTAGAAAAACTGGGAATGAAAACAGAGCCTGGACAATGAACAAGCAAATTTGAAAGTCAAATAGAGACCCTGCATTGTGAATATACAGAAGAATATGTCATATTTATGGAGATGAAAACAATCAAATACAGAGGTTCTTGAAACACTGGGAATGAAAAGTGAATTAATGAAAGAAATGAAAAAAGAGACAAGAGAAATTGTCAAAGACTAGAATACAAAGGAGGGAAGACCACCCTGAATGAGTGGTCTACCTCAAGTAGATTAGAGGTAACCCAGTGCCCCAACAAGAGGGCAGGGTAGGTGTAGGGATTAGATAGGGAGGAGAACTATCAACAGTTCTCTCATGAGACATGTAAATGTCAACCAGAGGGTAAGCACTCTGGTCACGGTGTAATCACCTCAACGTGATAGACACCAAGAACTTGGAATAGAACTCAAGAGTAGGCTTACTACTCTAAGCGTGTGGAATGATGTAGCACGCAAAAGCCGAAGTGCGCATGAAGACCCTCCGCGTGCTGTGTAATCAGGACGCGGAGAATTGTCAGACAGGGGACGGACTTCGTAGCGGACACATCGCTTAGAGTCGATGCGTCTTTCTTTAAGTGAATAGATAGATTTAGCAGTAGGGCTAGGGACGACTAGAGATAGGAAGTTCTGTGTATTCATGTGTGATTCATTAGAGACAGTTTTGTGCATTTATGTATTGTAAGAGCCAGTGGCAATAAAATGTGTAATCAATTCCTCTCGTACGACTGACAAATCTTTTTGTGTGGTGCGAGAGAAGTTTATCCCTGAATGCCTGTAGCATCGCTTGATGACAGAAATATTTTGGCCACATTAAAAGGCATAATACTCTTATAAAAATCATACTGGATGGCAAGGTTGAGGGCAAGCGAGCAAGAGGTAGACGATACAAGTGGGAGGATAACATCAAGAGATGGACAAACATCAGCCTGACAGAATATACAGTCAGGGCGAGAGACAGACAGTGTTGGAGATCCATTGCAGCCAACCTTCATTAAGGAGATGGCACCTGATTGATTGAATTTCCCACTATGGGACTGTGATATGATAGAGCCATCACATTTTGTAGGCATGAATGCACATATGAACAGGTGGCCGGTCTTTGCCTTATTTTTGGTTAAACAGGTGTCAGATCCACGTCTAACTGTACTCATGATATTACCAAGGCAGAACCGGCATTCTAGTCACTCAGCCAGCTCAATAAATGCTGGGGTTGACTGTGACTGCAACATCCTGTAAAGAACATGCAACTTTGTTTTATTGTGATATAACACTGAAATGTCAAGGGGCTAGAGTGGGAAATGAATTGATGAGCCAGAGCCAGAACAAGGCAGGAGTGTACAGAGTAATCTAAAGACATCTACAATCACAACCATGTCAACAGTAAACATAACAAAGTCCTAACCCAAGACCCCAGACAGTACTCACCAACTTGGTGTATAAATGGAGACAAATTGACAAGTCAGAACAAGGCAGGAACATGCAGAGTAACCTAAAGACATCTGCAACAGTAAAAATAACGAAGTCACAACTCTTGACCCCAGACCAACTTGGTGTGTCAGTGGAGACATTTGATGAGCCAGAACAAGGCAGGAATGTACTGAGTAACAAACAGGCATCTACAATGATAACCTTGTCAACAGTAAACATAATGAAATCTCAACTGAAGACCCCAGACAGGTACTCACCAACTAGTGTGTATGTGTAGACAATCTGATGAGCCAGAACAAGTCTACAAGGTGTGAACTGTGCCTGGCCCTGCAGTCAGCAGGGTTGTTAGGATCGGCTAGCCTCTCCAAGGAGGGGTTAAAAGTGAAAATCAGAAGCCTGCTGATGACACGCAGACTACACAAGTCAACCCCACCTCCCCATGGTGTAGACTAGGAAACCATGACCACTAGGTCATGGGCTAATGGGGCTCTGGCTCACCAGGGGGGGAAGACTCCCCTTGGTCAGATTTTTCTGTCCTAAACCTGCGACTGGCCTAGCAAGCCAGCAGGGGATTTTTTTCTACGGCTCAAAGAAAGAGAAAGAAGCATAATCGGGCTGACCCAAATGGAAACAGACCTGGCAATGCCAGTGATTAAAAACATAGCCCAAATGGAACGAGAAGAAGAGGCCGACCATGCAAACGATGGACAGAGGGAATAACTGAGTACACGGGAATCTTGATACATGAAGCCCATAAACAGGGACTCTCCCCCTATTTATGTTTCACCTCGACACTGCAAGGTACAAGAGGAACAAGATGAGATGAGATGATGAACAAGACAGGAATGTACAGAGTAAGTCAAAAACATCTGCAATGATAACCTTGTCAAAAGTAAATCTAACAACTGGAAAGATTAACCCGGTCAAAAAACGCCCAAAGAAGTTAAAAGTGTCGGCCGAGGAGCCCAAATATTGTAGCTCTGCTGTAAACAGTCAGAATGCATTTACATCCAAACAAACATCTTGAATGAACAAAGAAGAAGAAGAAAACATAAGTCCCGACTCAAGACCGCAAACAGTACTCACCCACTTGGTGTGAAAATGTCTGCACGGAGTTCGTGGCAGCAGACAACAGAGACGAACCCCAGTTGCTCCAGCCCCACCCTCCTCCTGAACCCTGCAAAATATGTAATCAATGAGATAAAATCACATACAGACAAACAATATCAAATACTCAAGGCAAATATTCACACCTGAAAGATGAGAAACTTGGTAGGTAGATAGGTTGGTAGTTAGGTAGGTTGGTAGATATGTAGGTTGGTAGATATGTAGGTAGGTAGGTAAGTAGATAGGCAGGGAGGCAGATAGGTAGGCAGGCAGATAGGCAGGTAGGTAGGTAGGTAGGTAGGTAGGTAGGCAGGTAGGTAGGTTCTGTATATCCACATCTGCAGGGCCTCTATTCAACTTTCTAATTGCTTATTCATTGCCCTGGCTTCTGTGCCATATAGTAGTGTTGAATATACGTAGCATTTGACAATTCTCATTTTTAATGCTTTCTTAATCTCTATAGATGTTAACCTGCATGTTGAAAGCATTCTTGATCATTCCTATTCTCTTTTTGATTTCCGTTTCACTTCTGCCATCATCTGTTATTGCATGTCCAAGATAGGAGACACTTGTCACTTGTTCTAGTATCTCCCCATTTCATCAATGGCCTCTCCTGTCCACTGCTAATTATGTAAACACTATACACAACTACTCTCCTACAGATAGACAGGTAGACTATTGTTTTGCTGATCTGGCAGCTTCTGCAGCTTGTCTTGTTCCAGGCGTATTGGTGTTACCTTTCCTCTGGAGTAAACTAGGCAGGCCGAGAGAGGGATCATGCTGCATGGGCAACACATGGTCTCTAAATTCAGCCCAGGTTTTGGGTTATGGAGAAGCATAAATCCATTTTACAAACTATCGTCTGTCAAGATGGCAAGGTGCCTGTCAGTCAGTCAGTCAGTCAGCCAGTCAGTCATGTACAACTATAAAAAAGAGACGCCAATGTGCAACAAGGCCCATAAGGGAAGCAAAACATAGTAACACTGTAACCTGCCATACATGCCATCAGAGGACACTAAAGAGGGTTGGCCTAGGACAGACAACTCCATCCTGTAGAAAACTTAGGCTGCAAAATCTGGCAGAATGTGTCATCCAACATTGATGTTCACAATACTCAAGGCATGCCCGTATGTATTCTGTCTCCCTAAGAACATGCACATATGTATTGTCTCCCTAAGAACATGCCTGTATGTATTCTATCTAAGAACAAGCCCATATGTATTCTGTCTCCATATGAACATGCCCATATGTATTCTGTCTCCCTAAGAACTAGCCTATATGTATTCTGTCTCCTAAGAACTAGCCTATATGTATTCTGTCTCCTAAGAACATGCCCATATGTATTGCCTCCCTAAGAACATGCCCGTATGTATTCTGTCTATCTAAGAACAAGCCCATATGTATTCTGTCTCCATATGAACATGCCCATATGTATTCTGTCTCCCTAAGAACTAGCCCATATGTATTCTGTCTATCTAAGAACAAGCCCATATGTATTCTGTCTATCTAAGAACAAGCCCATATGTATTCTGTCTCCATATGAACATGCCCATATGTATTCTGTCTCCCTAAGAACTAGCCCATATGTATTCTGTCTCTCTAAGAACAAGCCCATATGTATTCTGTCTCTCTAAGAACATGCCCATGTGTATTCTGTCTCCCTAAGAACTAGCCCATATGTATTCTGTCTCTCTAAGAACAAGCCCATATGCATTATGTCTCTCTAAGAACATGCCCATATGTATTCTGTCTCTCTAAGAACTAGCCCATATCTATTGTCTCCCTAAGAACATGTCATTATGTATTGCATCTCCCTAAGAACAAGCCATTATGTATAGCATCTCCCTAAGAACATGCCATTATGTACTGCATCTCACTAAGAACATGCCATTATATATTGCATCTCCCTGAGAACATGCCATTATGTATTGCATCTCCCCAAGAACATGTTATTATGTATTTGGTCTCCCTAAGAACATGCCATTATGTATTGCATCTCCCTAAGAACATGCCATTATGTACTGCATCTCCCTAAGAACATGCCATTATGTACTGCATCTCCCTAAGAACATGCCATTATGTACTGCATCTCCTTAAGAACATGCCATTATGTATTGCATCTCCCCAAGAACATGTTATGTATTTGGTCTCCCTAAGAACATGCCATTATATATTGCATCTCCCTAAGAACATGCCATTATGTATTGCATCTCCCTAAGAACATGTTATTATGTATTCTGTCTCCCTAAGAACATGCCATTATGTATTACATATCCCTAAGAACATGCCGTTATGTATTGCATCTCCCTAAGAACATGCCATTATGTATTGCATCTCCCTAAGAACATGTTATTATGTATTCGGTCTCCCTAAGAACATGCCATTATGTATTGCATATCCCTAAGAACATGCCATTATGTATTACATCTCCCTAAGAACATGCCATTATATATTGCATCTCCCTAAGAACATGTCATTATGTATTGCATCTCCCTAAGAACATGCCATTATGTATTGCATCTCCCTAAAAACATGTTATTATGTATTCGGTCTCCATAAGAACATGCCATTATGTACTGCATCTCCCTAAGAACATGTCATTATGTATTGCATCTCCCTAAGAGCATGCCATTATGTATTGCATCTCCCTAACAACGTGCCATTATGTATTGCATCTCCCTAAGAACATGCCATTATGTACTGCATCTCCCTAAGAACATGCCATTATGTATTGCATCTCCCTAAGAACATGCCATTATGTATTGCATCTCCCTAAGAACATGCCATTATGTATTGCATCTCCCTAAGAACATGCCTATATGTATTCTGACTGGATAATAGCACTCATTCTTAAACATCCAGTATGCTGATGTCGAGTAGCGGGTTCAACCCCTAAACACATCAGTTGGACTAAAATGTTGACCTGTCGTCCTTGACTTGGGAACGTAAACTACAAGTACCTCTAAAGTCACATTGGGTTCGCCTGATGGCGAGGGACACTGGTAATAGCGAAAGCTAATCCACACGCAAAAATCAGTCCAGTGCACTAGAATTAGTAGCACGTGAATGAACAATGTTTGAGTTCACAGTGAGCGAACAAAAACAAACAAAAGTAACAAAACATAAAACAGTCAGCTTACTTTTTCAGCCGACTCTCCCAGCTTCTTCAAAACCTCTTGCTGCTCTGGAGTGTGATCTTGTGGACCACGAGGGATGTCCTGCACCACTGGACTAGAATCTTCGGCCTGAACTTTCCTTCTCACATCTCCAGCCAGTATACTGCTACCCTGCTGGCTACCCACAGTAGCCACAAATCCACCAGGACTTTTAGGATCGGATAAATGTTCCTGGTTTTTCACAGATAAAATCTCGGCTTGCTCATCTTTCAAAGCAGATTTGGCGGGCTCATTTGTTGCATCCACTTTCTGCACATCTTTCTCACTGCTAACGTTTATTGCTGATGTGGCTGGAGATGTTGCAGCACTTACTTTGGAATCCTCTTCAGTTCTCTTCACTTTCCCTCCAGATTTTGATTCTTCTTGAGGCTTCACTAAAGCCTTGGGGTTTTGGGCTCCAGGAGATGCCTTTGTTGCATTCCCAGCTGGAGGACTCACTTTTGTCTTCACATCCTTCGGAGCTGCTGCAGTTGTTCCTTTACCTAACAAGACATTTAGAAAGAAACAAGATGTCAGCTATGTCCTTTCTTGGGTGAACAGAACTGGTGTGGCTATGAACTAGTCTGAGGGTGAGGCAGAATTACCATACACGACATTTATACAGAAACAAAGATATCACCTGTGTCATTTCTTATGAACAGAACTGGTGTGGATACAAACTAGACAGGGGGAGAATGAATAAATGAACACCCTCCCCCCTCCCCTATCTTCTCAGCTGCTTTGTGGTTGTATCACAATATTTGTGTTTGTGGGACCCCATGAAACTTCAGCCTGCAAAATGGTTACATAGATCTTATGTGTGAGGTTCCACGTGGATCAACAAGGGGACAACTGAAAGAGATATGTAATGAAACTCCCAGACAGCTCAGTGTTGATGCTTTTCCTCCCACTCTTGCTCATCGTCATCATCATCAAGTGCCCTGCCAGCTGGCGTAGGCGTTCATGTCTCTCCACAGATCTCAGTCTTTGGTGTTCTGGATCAGCTCTGCTGCTGATATTCCTCCATGCCACCGTCTCAATCCCTCCAGCATCACTTCTCTTTGTCTGCCTCTGCCTCTCTTCTCCTCGATCTTTCCAGTCATCAGAGTGTTCTCCAATGCCTCTCTTCTCATCACATGACCACAGAAAGCTGTTTGTCTCTTTCCTCTTATATATAAAAGGCGATCTCCGTCTGTCTGTCTGTCTGTCTGTATGTCCATATGTCCTTTATGCGCTCGCGAACGGCCCATCCGATTGAGATGAAATTTTCTACACGTCTTCCTTTCATTTCAGCGCAGCCAACTGTCATATTTTTTTAGTGTGAAATCGGCTGCTTACCCAATATTATTTCATTTTTCATTATAATTTCATATATCTCAGGGGACCTAACTCTGTAAAAGTTATTTCAAGGGGCATAACCTTTCTGTATAACTTATAGTCATATTGTGGCATCGTTTTCAAAGATTTATAAACTCTTTGTCCATAGTTATATACCGGCATATGAGTTATAATAAATAATGATACAATCTGTAAGGCATTTTCAAAGTTTTCATAAAAATAATGCATAATGCATAACATTGTAACTCATCTTTTTATGCTTAAAGAATAAATAAATAATAGTTACCTTATCTCTATCAAGTTTGAAGATTTTATATTTCTTTACACTGTCGCCAACTCTAAGAAGACATGGAACAACTTCAGCCATTATTAAATCTACAGGCATATGCGTTATATTCCTCCTCCTCCTCCTCTCCCCTCCTCCACCTCCTACCCTCTTCCTCTTCTCCTCCCTCTCCCTCCTCCATCCTGCTCTTCTCTCTTTCTCCTCCTCCTCCCTCTTCCTCCTCCCAGCTCCTACTCCTCCTTTTTCTTCTTCTTCTGCTGCTGCTGCCGCTGCTCCATTTACCCAAGTTAATTGTTGGGGAAGATGTAAAGATCTTTCAAGTGCTCTTTCTAATGCTTTTTGTAAGTTGGTCTTCGTTTATCTAAGGTTGTTCTTATTGCAACCAATAAATGATTAGACAGACAGACAGACAGACAGACAGTCGGGAACGGGAACTTATATGACTACTCATATGAATTAAATGAGATGCTCCCCATCAGGGGCTGGGTGAAGCCGGGCCGGATCAGACAGATAGATAGTCGGGAACGGGAACGTGAGCTTATATGACTACTTATAGAATTAAATGAGATGCTCCACACCAGGAGCTGGGCGATGCCGGGCCGGGTCAGACAGACAGACAGACAGACAGACAGACAGACAGACAGACAGATAGTCGGTAACGGGAACGGGAACTTATATGACTACTTATATGAATTAAATGAGATGCTCCCCACCAAGGACTGGGCGATGCCGGGCCGGGTCAGACAGACAGACAGACAGACAGACAGTCGGTAACGGGAACGGGAACTTATATGACTACTTATATGAATTAAATTAGATGCTCCCCACCAAGGACTGGGCGAAGCCGGGCCGGGTCAGCTAGTCTTATATATAAATTAGGATCTCCGTCTGTCTGTCTGTCTGTCTGTATGTATGTATGTCCTTTATGCGCTCGCGAACGGCCCATCCGATTGAGATTAAATGTTCTACACGCCTTCCTTTCATTCCAGCGCTGCCAACTGTCGTTTTTTTTTTTTCTTCCTCCTCCTCCCTCCTCCCATTCCCAAAATACGTACGTGAATATATGATGATGATGATGAAAGAATCCCCGAACCAAAACGCTAGGGAAAGGGAAGAAAATGACGTGACTACACAGAATCGTCACACGGCAATCATCATCATCATCAAGTGCCATGCCGGCTGACGTAGGCGCTCAACTTTGCTGCTGATATATATATGCCTCCATGCCACGGCAATCATCATCATCATCATCATCATCTTCCACTTCTGCCGTCAAGCGTCGTGGGGAGGAATAATTTGCGTTCCAGCGCCCGGTGGGCGGCACTGGATAGTGTCATTCCGTGTGGTTGTACAATGTCTCTGATGTCGTCAATCCATTTTCTTCTTGGACGTCCTCGTGGTCTCGTCGCAGATGATCTTTGATGTAAGGCCAGTGATGGTAGTTGCTGATGTTGCATTCTAACAACATGGCCAAACCACTTGATCTTCTGTCTTTCAATAAATGTGGCACAAGGTGTTGATCCCACAGTCTGTCTGATAGTAACATTTCTTACTCGGTCTCGGATTGTTAAGTTGGCAGCTCTCCTCAGGCATCTCATTTCGCAGGTGTTGATTTTGCGAAGGTGTAATTTGGATAAAGTCCAGGTTTGAGATTGGTAGCATAGGGTTGGTGTGAATATGCTGTTTATTATCTGTCGTTTTGCGGACATGGGTATGTTTGGATGTTTCAGTAAGGGTGACAGTTGATATGTAAGTGCACTAGCTTTTTGACATCTGATTTCAATTTCTCTGTCTAATCTGCCATCTTCTGTGATCATACTTCCAAGGTATTTGAATTCTTTAACTTGTTTCAGAGGTGTGTTATTTATCTGTATACTTAGTGGGCCTGGCGATCTGCTAACTTGCATTACTTCGGTTTTGGCTGTGTTTATACTCATATTGTATCTGCTGCAGGTTGAACTCAGATTAGTAATATGATTTTGTAGTCTGCCCTCATCGCTGTAAAACAGGCACTGATCATCTGCAAATAGAAGTTCATTTATTCCCTGTGGGTCAGTTGTTTCATCTGGAGTAAAGAGTTCTAAATTTTCTGAATCTGGTCTGTCGAGACTTGCTTCTTTGGAAATTCTGTCCATGTAGATATTGAATAGCAGGGGAGAGAGCACACATCCCTGCCTCACTCCTGTATTGACTGTGAACATATCTGATATACCTTCCTGTGTTCTTACTGCACTTTGGCTCGAGTGGTACATTGCTATGATGTTTTCTAGCAGTTGGCCTTCTATCCCATAGTCTTCAAGGATGGTCCATAATTTGTATCTGTCTACTCTATCAAAAGCCTTTTCCTGATCTACAAACACAATATTCTGCTGGTCACTATATTCAATAGTTTTTTCACAAATTTGTCTAAGTGTAAATAATGCATCAGTGCAACTTTTACCTTTCCGAAAACCGAATTGTGCTTTGCTTAACTGTTGTTCAACTATTGGTCTAGCTCTTTGTTCCAAAAGTTTTGCATACATTTTCCCTATATGGCTCAGGAGTGATATACCTCTGTATGTTTCGCACTCTCTCATATTGCCTTTCTTTTTCCATATTGGTAATATTATTGCCTGTTGCCAATCATCTGGGACTTTTCTTTCTTCCCATGCCACGGCAATATCAATAACAATTCATCTTTTTATGTGTAAGGAAGTTATCTACAGTCGTGTAGAAGGGAAGAACAATCAATGGAAGGACCGAAATCACAGAACCTAGACGAGTATAAATTCGGAATGGCGAACTCCCTCCTCCTCTCTTCTCTTCCTGCCTCTACCTCCTCCCTCCTCCCCCTCCCTTCTCCCTCTTCCTCTCCCCTCCTCCTCCCTCCTACTCCCTCCGCCTCCCCCCTTCTCCTCCCTCCTCCTCCTCCCCCTCCCTTCTCTCTCCTCCTCCCTCTCCTCCCTTCTCCTCATCCCTCCTACTCCCTTCTCCTCCTCCCTTTTCCTCCCTCTACCTCCTCCCTCCTCATCCTCCTTCCTCCACATCCTTCTTCCTCCTCCTCCCCCTCATCCTTTTCCCTCCTTCTTCTACCTCTTCCTCCCTCCTCCTCCTCCTCTCTCCTCCTCCTCCTCCTCCCCCACCTGCATTCTCCTCCTCCTCCCCCTCCCTCCTCCCTCCTCCTACTTCACCCTCCTCCCTCCTCCTTCACCCTCCTCCTCATCCCTCTTCCTCCTCCTCCCTCTCCCCTTTCCCCCTCCTTCTCTTAATCCCTCCTCCTCCCTCCTATTCCTCAGTACTCCTCCTCCTCCCTCCTCTCTCCGCCTATCTCTTCCTCCCTCCTCCACTCTCTTCCTCCTCCCTTCTCCTCCCTCTTCCTCCTCCTACCTCCTCACCCTCCTCTTCCTTCCTCCTTCGCCCTCCTCCTACCCCTCCCTCCTTCCCTTATCCCTCCTCCTCCTTCCTCCTACCCCTCCCTCCTCCTCCATTCTCCTCCCTCTACCTCCTCCTCCCTTCACATTCCTCCTCCTCCCTCTTCCTCCTCCTCCCTTCACATTCCTCCTCCTCCCTCTTCCTCCTTCTCCCTCCTCCCTCCTCCTTCTACATCCTCCCTCTTCCTCCTCCTCCCCTTCCCTCCTTCTCCTCCCTCCTCCCTCTTCCTTCTCCCTCCGCCTCCTCCCTCCTCCCACTCTCTCCTCCTCCTCCCTCCTCCTCCCTTTCCCTCCTCCTCCTCCTCCCTCCTCCTCCTGCGTTCTCCTCCTCCCTCCTCTTCCTCCCTCTTCCTGCTCCCTCCGCCTCCTCTCTCCTCCTCCCTCTCCCTCCTCCTTCCTCTCCTCCTCCCTCCTCCTCCTGCGTTCTCCTCCTCCCTCTTCCTCCTCCTCCACCCTACTCCTCCCTCCTCTTCCTAATACCTCCTATTCCTCCCTATTCCTCATGTCTCCTGTCTCCTCCTCCCTCCTCCACCTCCCTCCTCCATTTACCCAAGACAGACAGACAGACAGACAGACAGTCGGGAACGGGATCTTATATGACTACTTATATGATTTAAATGAGATGCTCTCCACCATGGGCTGGGCCGGGTCAGACAGACAGATAGATAGACAGACAGACAGACAGTCGGGAACGGGAACTTATATGACTACTTATATGAATTAAATGAGATGCTCCCCACCAGGAGTTGGGCGATGCCGGGCCGGGTCAGACAGACAGACAGATAGATAGTCGGGAACGGGAACTTATATGACTACTTATATGAATTAAATGAGATGCTCCCCATCAGGGTCTGGGCGAAGCCGGGCCGGGTCAGACAGACAGACAGACAGATAGACAGACAGACAGACAGATTGTCGGTAACAGGAACGAGAACTTATATGACTACTTATATGAATTAAATGAGATGCTCCCCACCAGGGTCTGGGCGAAGCCGGGCCGGGTCAGCTAGTATCTTATATATAAAAGGCAATCTCCGTCTGTATGTCCATATGTCCTTTATGCGTTCGCGAACGGCCCATCCGATTGAGATGAAATTTTCTACACGTCTTCCTTTCATTCCAGCGCAGCCCACTGTGATATTTTTTTAGTGTGAAATCGGCTGCTTACCCAATATTATTTAATTTTCCATTTTTCATTGTAATTTCATATATCTCAGGGGACTTAACTCTGTAAAAGTTATTTCAAGGGGCATAACTTTTCTGTATAACTTATAGTCATATTGTGGCATCGTTTTCAAAGATTTATAAACTCTTTGTCCATAGTTATGTACCGGCATATGAGTTATAATAAATAATGATACAATCTTTAAGGCATTTTCAAAGTTTTCATAAAAATAATGCATAATGCATAACATTGTAACTCATCTTTTTATGCTTAAAGAATAAATAAATAATAGTTACCTTATCTCTATCAAGTTTGAAGATTTTATATTTCTTTACACTGTCGCCAACTCTAAGAAGACATGGAACAACTTCAGCCATTATTAAATCTACAGGCATATGCGTTATATTCCTCCTCCTCTCCCCTCCTCCACCTCCTACCCTCTTCCTCTTCCCCTCCTCCCTCTCCCTCCTCCATCCTCCTCTTCCCTCTTTCTCCTCCTCCTCCCTCTTCCTCCTCACCCTCCTCCTAATCACTCCTCTTCCTTCCTCCTCCCTCCTCCTCCCTCCTCCTCCTCCCTTCTCATCCTCTCTCCTCCTCCCTCCTCCTCCTCCCTCTACCTCCTTCCTAATCCTCCTCCCTCCACATCCCTCCTCCTCCTTCTTCCTCATCCTCCCTCCTTCTTCCTCATCCTCCCTCCTCCTCCACTCTCCTCCTCCTCCCTCCCCCTCCTCCTCCTGCGTTCTTCTCCTCCCTCCTTCTCCTTCCTCCTCCTCTCTCCACCTCCTAATCCCTCCTCCTCCCTACTACTCCTCCTCCTTCCTCCTCCCTCCTCTTCCCTCCCCCTCCTCTCTCCGCCTATCTCTTCCTCCCTCCTACTCCCTCCTCCACCTCCCTCTTCCTCCTCCCAGCTCCTACTCCTCCTTTTTCTTCTTCTTCTGCTGCCGCTGCTCCATTTACCCAAGTTAATTGTTGGGGAAGATGTAAAGATCTTTCAAGTGCTCTTTCTAATGCTTTTTGTAAGTTGGTCTTCGTTTATCTAAGGTTGTTCTAACTGCAACCAATAAATGATTAGACAGACAGACAGACAGACAGACAGTCGGGAACGGGAACTTATATGACTACTTATATGAATTAAATGAGATGCTCCCCATCAGGGGCTGGGCGAAGCCGGGCCGGATCAGACAGACAGATAGACAGACAGACAGACAGATAGATAGTCGGGAACGGGAACGTGAGCTTATATGACTACTTATATGAATTAAATGAGATGCTCCACACCAGGAGCTGGGCGATGCCGGGCCGGGTCAGACAGACAGACAGACAGATAGTCGGTAACGGGAACAGGAACTTATATGACTACTTATATGAATTAAATGAGATGCTCCCCACCAAGGACTGGGCGAAGCCGGGCCGGGTCAGCTAGTTGTTGAATATAATGTTCTACTTTCATTAGACTCTTTCAGGCATTCGTTGTTAGTTACTTTGGTAGTCCAAGGAATTCGTAACATTCGCCTCAGGAACCACATCTCTGTTGCTTCCAAGTTCTTCCTAATTTGTTCATTTACATTCCAAGATTCACTGCCATACAACAAAACATGTTCTATATAGCACTTCAGCACTCTCTTTCTTACATTCAATGATAGTGATTTATTGCATAAGATACTTTTCATTTTCTGAAATGCATCTTTTGCTTGCCCTATTCCGCTCTTAATCTCTTTTGTGCACCTTCAGTCTGATGTTATAAATGCCCCTAGGTAATTAAAATTAACCACTTGGTTAAGAAATTTCCCTCTATTTCAATTTCATATTTTGGTGTTACATTTTGGTGTCACATTTTTCTTTGATATCACCATTGTTACAATTTTCTTGATATTCAATGAGAGTCCTCCTCTTGCTATGTCACTATAATTTTGTTGTTGGTGTAATTGTGTTGTGCTTGTTTACAGCACAGCTGCAATACTGGTTGACAAACTGCTTTTCCCCAGAATTTATTGACCAGGTAGCCGTCCTTCCTCTGTAGTTTCACAGGACATTCTCTGGGCTCAGTAGGATTGTTGTTCTATGGAACTGTGAACCTAATTGTCACTTAGTAGCAATCACACTCAGTGGACACTAGAACCTGTTTTGTCAAGTTAGCATATCATACCTTTGATGGACATAGATGACAGGTGGACGTAGATGACAGATGGAGATAGATGACAGATGGAGATAGATGACAGATGGAGATAAGATGACAGATGGAGATAGATGACAGATGGAGATAGATGACAGATGGACATAAATGACAGATGGAGATAGATGACAGATGGAGATAGATGACAGATGGAGATAGATGACAGATGGACATAAATGACAGGTGGAGATAGATGATAGATGGACATAAATGACAGATGGACATCAATGACAGACGGACATAAATGACAGATGGACATAAATGACAGATGGACATAAATGACAGATGGCGATAGATGACAGATGGACATAGATGACAGATGGACATAAACGACAGATGGAGATAGATGACAGATGGAGATAGATGACAGATGGACATAAATGACAGATGGAGATAGATGACAGATAGACATAGATGACAGATGGACATCATTTACCCATGACCTGGAGGTGGACAATTGAGCCTGAAGGCTTTTCCACATTGTGGCTTCTGGTCACTGCTCTTTGGGAGCCACAACCTCCGAGATCATGTGCCAGTTCAGTTCAGGTTAATGATGGGCATTTATCCATGGTGTGAGCGACTGGCACCTGGCATCTTGATAGACAATAGTTTGTATAACTGAGTATACCTTTCCATAGCACAGAGTCTGTGTTCTTGTCCTGAACATGCCAAGTGGTCAAGCCATCCAGGTATTTACTGCTCTGCACTCCCCTTGTTTTCTTCCTCTCAATCTTGCCAGTTGTCACCAAGTTCTTCGGTTTATTTCTTCTCATAAAAATCTTGACTATCTACATCTAATTTCTCTAGTCAAGTTATAGCTTTCATCTGCTTCTTGTAAGACTTGCTCACTGGTTTTTCTGTCTGTCTGAAATACTGTCCCTTTGTATTGGCAAAACATGACCGCCCACGCTTATGGGCATGGCACACGACGATGACCTTATCCAAGGATGTCCTATAGGCTAGCGGAGGATGGGTCCCTTATTTCTCCGTTGACAGATATTCCCCTCCCCACCCACCCCGACTAACACTGTTATTCCAACAAATGACATTTTATTACCTTTACCAGGTGGCGGTTGTTGTTTTCTTTGGCCTTTCTGCATGTCTTTCTTGCTGTCTGCTGCCACGTCTTTTCTGTTGCTTGTCCCTTCATCACCAGCACTTCCTATGTCATCCTTCCCTTTCTTTTTTTCTGCCTTTGAAGCCTCAAGTTCTGTGGCACAAAGAAGGATAGAAATCATTGTTACAGTTTGTTTTGTTTTTTTTTGGGTTTTTTTTTTTGGGGGGGGGGGGGGGGGGGGGGGGGGGCACTCACTCACTTTGAACTCAAGCGTAGTCCATACATGCTACTTCTAGTAGCACCGGACTGAATTTTGTATGTGGATTAGCTTTCCCTATTACCAGTGTCACTAGCCATCAGGCGAATTCACTCCGACTTCAGAGGTACTTGTAATTTACATCCCTTAGTCAAGGACGAGTCAAGGCTCTGGTATTGGGCTCACCCAAGGATGATGCCCACACACTGAAATTTCAATTTGGACTTTCCATGTAATGGAATTGATAGCCAAGCAATATTCCATTTCGTGGATCTGGGACGCTTTTTCCACTGACATGGGACTGTTTAAAAGACGTCAGATCTGGGACGCTTTTTCCACTGACATGGGACTGTTTAAAAGACGTCAGATCTGGGACGCTTTTTCCACTGACATGGGACTGTTTAAAAGACGCAGATCTGGGACGCTTTTCCATGACATGGGATGTTTAAAAGACGTCAGATCTGGGACGCTTTTTCCACTGACATGGGACTGTTTAAAAGACGACAGATCTGGGATGCTTTTTCCACTGACATGGGACTGTTTAAAAGACGACAGATCTGGGATGCTTTTTCCACTGACATGGGACTGTTTAAAAGACGTCAGATCTGGGACGCTTTTTCCACTGACATGGGACTGTTTTAAAAGACGGTCAGATCTGGGACGCTTTTTCCACTGACATGGGACTGTTTAAAAGACGTCAGATCTAGGACGCTTTTTCCACTGACATGGGACTGTTTAAAAGACGACAGATCTGGGACGCTTTTTCCACTGACATGGGACTGTTTAAAAGACATCAGATCTGGGACGCTTTTTCCACTGACATGGGACTGTTTAAAAGACGACAGATCTGGGATGCTTTTTCCACTGACATGGGACTGTTTAAAAGACGTCAGATCTGGGACGCTTTTTCCACTGACATGGGACTGTTTAAAAGACGTCAGATCTGGGACGCTTTTTCCACTGACATGGGACTGTTTAAAAGACGTCAGACGCAGGCAGGCCAAAGCAATGCAGAGGTCAAACAAAATTGAGAACCTATAGCCAAGAGTAGCAAACATATTATATTGTTGAGAACATACATCTATCCTATGGCTGCGTATGGATGTGAATCATGGACAATTTCACAATCACTAAAGAAAAGCTGTTGAGCTTAAATGTGACAACAAAGATCTTTAGACTATTATGGAATGAACGAACTTGTTTTCCAAAGGGTTACAAATTGGGCACGCAGGCCTGTCTTAAATTCTGCCCTTCTAATCACTCATCTTTCGTACATCAATTACATTCACATAGGAAAAACACATTATCAAATGAATGTTGTGAACATAAACAAAGCATGTTATGAGACAAGCAAGAAGGGCGATCGTGCGCACACACACATTCATAAACACATACATACCTGCATACATAATTATATCATTTACCCAAACTTTCTCAGTTATGCACCAACTCAATAACAGACAAATACACACTCGCTAGCATACACAAACTCACTAACAAAACATTACTTACACACACATACTCTTTCTCTCTCTCGTTCGCTCTCTCTCTCTCTTCCTCCCTCCATCTCTCTCAACATGACCGTTTTAAAACTGTCTCTAAATAATGGCTTCCTAGCCTGAAGGATTAATTAAATATTCATAATTCTTTACCTCTGCTTGCAGGAGTATCTGCCTTGTCTACTTTATCTCCCTTGTCTACTTTATTTCCCTTGTCTGCCCCTTCTCCTTCGTCTGCGCTTGCAAAAGTGGCCTCTCCTTCAGATTCCGACATCTTACTGTAGAAAAGTCAAAGTTCACAGATAGATGTAATGACTGATAAATATACTTTTTTTAAACGTCCGGTGTGCTGATGCTGAGGTCACAGGCTAAACCCTTACACAGGTCACTTGGACTAAAATGTTGACTTCTCACCCTTGACTTGGGGATGTAAATAACAAGTACCTAAGAATTCAGAGTGGGTTCCCCTGAAGGGAAGGGATACTGGTACTAATAGGGAAAGCTAATCCTCACGCAAAAAATCAGTCCAGTGCAGTAGAAGTAGAAGCATGTGTATGGACAATTCTTGTGTTCAAAGCTATAGTTACAGACAGGGATTTGAACCTGTCACCTTCAAATTGTATATTGACTAGTGTGTCCTTTAATGCCTAGTTCTTTATTCTATTTCTATGAGTGCCAAACTATACATGTTAGTTTATGTATGAACTGCCATAGTGGCCTGAAAGGCTTCTCCAGCTGATATCTCCATGTTTTTTACTTAACTGTTTGAAATATTACCAAAACTGCTAGTCATGGATCAAGTTCTTTACTGTACGTCGCTCTCATCACTGCCTCCCTGTCAGACCCTCAGTCCACTGCCAATTCCCCTGCCTTAGGCATTTTCATGCCCAATAGTCTCTGTGGCGAAGTGATCAAGCTGTTTGCCTCATGCTCCAAAGGTTGTGGGTTCGATTCCAGGCTACGTCTTTCGGTTCATATTCGCTGGAGCTACGGATTTCATGCTTTGTGTAACACTTTCGGCAGGCCGCCCTGTGAAAAGAGATCTGATCTACATGGGATAAAACTTGGTGCAATAAAGTCGATCCTCTCAACTTTTAAGACTTTTTTATACCCTATACATACAATCTCAACATATTTGAACACTATCTCAGTACAGACTACATACCCCCCTCAAAAAGAAAAAACAAATAATAAGAATAATTATCTCAAATGACAACTAGTACAATAAATATTCCCCTAACTGTGGTACGTTACACCTACCTAGGTAATTATAATTGCCATGTTGTTGATGTCTAAGATTAACTTCATAATTGTTGTGTAAATGAAATAATGTATGACAGCAGAGAGATCAGAAGGGTAGAATGTCAGACGGGCGTTCACGCCCAATTCATACCGCTTTAAAATAAAGTTTGTTCATTTCTTCATGCCGAAGGTTTCTGCAATATCCTCTGCCAATCTTTATATTGGTCAACTCCAGACTCGTCTTCAGGAGCCATGTCTTCCTTCATCGCGTTTATAAAATATGGTCATGCCTTCCGTCATTGCGTTGCCTAAAATATGGCCATTGTATTTAAGTTTCCAAGACATGATGAACGAACAAACGAATGAACGGACGAACAAACTTTATGCTGTTTATGAGCTACTTCCAACATGGAGGATAGGCGGTTGAGCTGTTAAGGCCTCTGGAGTGTTTATCCTTGTGACTACAGTTTGCTTGCACATTTTCCTCATACTGGACTGGTAGTCCATGGTTTCATCGCCCTGCTGAACTGAATGCATGGAGCGACACTGTGAGATATAGGTTTCATGTGGAATGCTTTTACATCTGTCCATGGTTGCTTTCAGCGTCAACTTCATGTTCAGAAAAATGGTGGCCAGCCAGTCACTGAACTAACTGGATTACCTTATGCAGTAATATGTGGCTGGTGATTTTTTATAGTGACTGCCACTTCTATTGACAATGAACTGTACTTTTCGTGGCGTAATTTTGTCTTGGCATTCTGGCAGCGGCATTATGCATAGTATAACTGTGTAGGCTGTTGGTTTGTGGAGACTCCCGTCTATTCCACTTGTCACATGGGGCAGTGAGGAGCATTTTGTGTGATATTTACTGGCACAGGAAAGGAGCACAATGGGGCAACCCTTTGCCGTGAAGTCGGAACCACGACTAACTAACTGTGTTGCCTAAAATATAGCCAATGTATGTCAGTTTCCAAGACAAAGCTGTTAATGAGCTAGCTCCCCTCAATGTATGTCAGTTTCCAAGACATAATGCTGTTAATGAGCTAGATCCCCTCAATGTATGTCAGTTTCCAAGACAATGCTGTTAATGAGCTAGCTCCCCTCAATGTATGTCAGTTTCCAAGACAATGCTGTTAATGAGCTAGCTCCCCTCAATGTATGTCAGTTTCCAAGACAATGCTGTTAATGAGCTAGCTCCCCTCAATGTATGTCAGTTTCCAAGACATAAAGCTGTTAATGAGCTAGCTCCCCTCAATGTATGTCAGTTTCCAAGACATAAAGCTGTTAATGAGCTAGCTCCCCTCAATGTATGTCAGTTTCCAAGACATAATGCTGTTAATGAGCTAGCTCCCCTCAATGTATGTCAGTTTCCAAGACATAATGCTGTTAATGAGCTAGCTCCCCTCAATGTTCAGATCCTGTAGAATGTCCTTGAGTTTCTTCTCTGGGATCCACAATGTTCTATGAACTTGTATGTAACATTTCAGTTCAAAAGCCCAGATTGTCTTCTGTAGTGATTATGAAGAGAGTGGCTGGCCGAGTAGCTAGAATGCTGGGTTCTTCTTTGGATGACCCGGGTTCAAATCCTCGGTAAGGTGTGGATTTTTTTCTGACAGGGGCAAAAAGAAAAACCCTGACCTGCATGGTCTGCAGCAACTGCACTAGCCAGGCCGGCCTTGATTGCCCAGGCTCAAGACCCCTCATCCCTGTCCTCCACCACAAGGTACTACAGGCAGTAGATGTCAGTTTTCTTTAATGACAGTTTTGATTAGATGACAGTGATTGTGAATTGGTCCATTAGTCACACCCGTATGTTGTCATTATTGAGGGAAATGAAAATGAGAAAGACGTGAAGAAAGGCACTTAAGGCACAATCGCCAAATGACATATTATATACTAACAAAGGGTTTTCAAGATGGCGACGGACGGTCGTGTTGTTTTGTGTTCGTTAACTTTTTCGCGTAGGGGATGGATTTATTCATCTCTTGCGTGTAATTGGTGTGCCAGGATGTAAAACCAGGAGTTTCTACTCAAGATCTGCGCGGGTGCTACGGAGTTCGTGCATCGAGCGAAGCCATCCTTGAGTGAATTTTCAGCAGCGTGTATGGTTTTCTCAGTCTGTGTTTACGTTTTTTCAACATGGCGGAACAACGTGTGTTCTTCGTGCAGTCAGCAGTCAACATACCGAAGCGGTGTGGTAGCCGCGCAGGGATAAAGAAACAAGGTAAGCGTGGTGGTTTGAGGCGTTTTAGACTCAAGTGTCACCGTCTAGGACTCAGGAATATCCGCATTCTATATTGGAACTGTTCCAGTGTAAAACAACGGGGCTCTATTTTAGAAACCCTAGTTTACAGGAACAACATTGTAGCACTCCAGGAGACGAGACTGGGCGATCAGCTACTCCAAATTGCCGGCTTCAAATGTTTCTACAACAGACGACATCTGGGAATGGCGATTCTCGTTCGCGACAGCATGGTGGCGTCAGAGCTAGACATGTCCAGTTGGGACAGTGACGATATACAAATACAGGTGTTGAGAGTTCATTCCAGTCTACCATTCGTGTTGGTTAATGTTTATGCCCGCAATGCCAGTGTGGACGCCCAGAAGTGGCAGTGCTTAAGTGGCATATTAGGCCACGAGAGAAATGTTATTTTCTGTGGTGACTTCAACGCTAAAGGCAGATCATGGGGAAACACTTCCTCCAATACACAGGGGGAGGAGCTCGAGACTGCACTGGAAACCATCGACCTGGTTTGTATCAACAGTGGCTGTGTCACCAGGACAGCAAGCCGTCCGGGCGATGAGGACAGTGCTATTGATCTGGCGCTAGTTTCACCTTCACTCACTACAGTGTGTAGATGGGGTGTCCTAGGACACCATGGCATCGACCACCACCCTTGCAGCATACTGGTGGAGAAAGGCAGAACCAGGCAGCACAAGCTAAAGGTAAAGACGTTCCAGTATGATAGTACAGGGCAAGATGTGGTGAGTAAAATAAGACGTGACAAGCGCAGAACGTTTCAGGGCAGGAAAAAAGCTGGGAGCAGCCACCGTGGTGGAGTTTCGAGGTGGAGAAGGCTTGGGTGGATAAGCGTAGTGCTGTAAGGAGATGGCAAAATGCCAAGAAGAACAGAGCTGGTCATCCTAGTCCCTGCTTGCACTTAGAAAGAGAGATGCACACAAAAGTACGCTACTTAAAAAAACTGGTCAAGGTTCTTAAAAGCGAAAAATGGGCAGAGGTGTGTCAAAGAGTAAGCACAGACAGGTCACTGAAATTGTTCTGGCGACTACATAAAAGCATGAGTGGTGTAGTCAAGAATAAGAGCATTTCTGACTTCCAAGGTGCTGACCTCATCTGGCAGATGACTGACGAGGACAAGGGCAAAGCCCTCTTTGAACGCTACCTTGAGCAGAGCAACCAGACAGACATGGGAGGCCGAAATCTGGCCAAGGAGGTCACCTCAGACAAATGCAAGGCCCAGAACACCTCGGATGAAGACACAGTGACAGTGAAAGAAATCACGGCTGTGCTTCGACGATCAAAAAACAGTTCTCCAAGTCCTGATGGCATAAGATACGACGACATAAATAGGTGTACCGACAATGAGCTAGAGAAACTAGCAGACATGTACAACAACAGTATAGGGAGTGCTAGCATCAAGGAGGAATGGTTACACAGCTATCTGATTCTCTTGCCGAAGCCTGACAAAGACCACACAAAAATTCAGGGATATCGAATTATAACCATGCAGAATACAATAGGCAAGCTGCTGGAGAAGGTAATTGCCAGGAAAATATCAAGCCACCTAGAGAGGCAAGGTGTTTTCCCACCTACCCTGGGTGGGTACCGTCCAAAAAGAGAAACCTGGACCAATGCAGCAGTCTTTGCCCATGATGTCTATGAAGGTTTCCACTCAGGCACTGAAACCGTTGCTGCAGCGATTGATCTTGAGGACGCATACAACAGAGTACCACTGGATTTTTTAATGTTTCAGCTTCTTGAACTAAACGTAAGTCCATTCCTCCAGGTGATAATAAAGGCCAAGCGGGGTTTGGCAGCAATGCGGGTGATGGCGGCAGCAAACTGTGAGCAGCGCCATCTATGTCTTCTGTACGAGGGGCTGGTCATGTCTGTTTTGGAGTATGCAATGGCAATCCTGACTCTCAGCCATAAGCAGATAGAAAGGATGGAAAGGATACAGAATGAAGCTATGCGCATTATTCTTGGATGTACAAGAGATACAGCATGCATGGCGATGCGCTACCTTCTTGATTTTCCAACCATTGAAGAGAGAATACAAGGTTGCAGGGCACGCGCCTACCTCAGAATTAACGCAAACACACAACATCCACTGCATAGTGAAATTAGGAAGGTGAAGGGCAGCAGGTTAAAAAGAGGAAGGTCGTTGATGGGTCAAGCCGAAGACATTCTTCAACAGGTGTGTTCACTTGAGGACTTAGAACCTGGCGAGGAGTGGGTGCAAGTGCCAACAGACTTCTGCACATCCTTTTCAGTTTGCATCCAACTAGATAGAAAATGCAGACAAGAAAATCCGGCTGCTGTTGAGGCTGAAGTACAAGCGTTGATTTTCGAGAATTCGCTAGGCGGTGACGCGGTCATCTACACTGATGGGTCGGTCGTCCGACACGTGAGAAGCTCATGGGCCTTTACAGCTCGGGCCGGAGGGAGAATTGTGAAGGAGGACTCTGGTGCTTTCACTGAAACCACAAGTAGCCTGACCATGGAAGTCATGGCAGTAAGTAAAGCAATAACATGGCTCGAGACACAGACATTCACTAGGGCTTGTTTCCTCAGCGACTCAATGAACATGATCAAGAGGATAGAGGAGGGATCGATCCGAAGAGAATGGTTGCTGCCTCTGGAGCGGTCTCGACTGGCAAAGATTAGTTTCATCTTCGTGCCAGGGCATGCGGGAGTACAAGGAAATGAGCGGGCTGACAAGCTCGCAGGTGAGGCTACTGTGGAGGGCGGACGCGCCATGGACCAGGCCGACATCCTGAATGCTATACAAGAAGTAAGACTTTTGCGAGAACCAAGTGATGACTGTGAATCTACAACAATGGCCAGACTGCGAGAGCAGCAAATTAAAAGAGGGGTGGCCAAACAAGAACACTACACAGGAAGCCAAAGAAGATTGATAAACCAACACAGAACTGGCGTCGTTAGCCGCTACACGTTGCGGGATTTGCTGAGGAGGGGATCCGAGCACTTATGGACTGAATGGTTCGATGTGCAATGAGGATGATCTGTCGACTAACTAACTAACTAACTAACATACTAACAATGTTATAATCTACTGAAAGCTATATGAGTAGAGTTCAGTTGAGCTGAGTTGAGGTGAGTTGAGCTGAGTTGAGGTGAGTTGAGTTGAGTTGAAGTGAGTAGAGTTGAGCTGAGGAGCTGAGTTGACATGAGTTGAGTTAAGCTGAGTTGACATGAGTTGAGTTAAGCTGAGTCAAGAGCTGACATCACACCCCCCAGGATATTGCCATACGTGCTCTGCCCTCATATGCAACAGCCAGCGAAGAGTCCCAATACTAATGATACCAGTAGCAGTCTGATTATGTGTCCATCTGACATTTCCTCTTAGTTATGAGTGTCGACCAGATCCTCCTGTCACTCCCTGCAGCACCATTTTCTTCAGGCCATGATAATCTTCTGCACTATACACACAATTACAAAGGGCCCTGACCACATCTGCCTTATTATGCACCATTATCCCACTAAGTAGTGCAGACCCAGCCAATCTGCTCCCATTTCCCACCACACCAGCATGTCCTGGGGGAAAAATCCAAAAGATGTTCTCTATTTTTGATTGTTGAATTGAAGCCTACCACTCTGCCAGAAGTATGCCTGTCTTCACCTTTCTCATCATACTTTGTGAGTTTGTTACAATTACGCCATGCTTGTGCTGTTTGTCTTCCAGCCAGCAGAGCTCCACTGTGACTGCCTCCACCTCCATTCTCAGACTAGATGTTGTGGTATCATATGCCAGGCTCTCCTGCACCAGACATCATCTACCAACCTTCACCACAACTCCTAGGCACTTCTTTTACCTCTTAGCACAGAGCCATCCATGTAGATGATTACATCACCTGGTCGCAAATTGTCATGGATCACTTGTTGCACCTCCCAATCAGTGCAGCTTGCCAGCCAATCCTGCACTCTGGATCCAATGTTATTAATATTATCACTCTGCAAATGGTCTCACTTTTCCTCTGGCATTCTGACACGTTCCTCTCATGTTCTTGACACACCAATTATCTGCATGAGGCATATCCTGGCGCTACCTAAGAGTTGCATGCAGCAATGGATATGGTAAAGGGTCATAGACTAAGACGAGGCAGGTCCTGGATGGCACAGGCAGAACTTTCTATAAGTCAGGTGTGTGATCTAGAGACCATCAATCGTGAAAGAGAGTGGGTTGAAGTTCCGGATGACATGACGGACTGGCACAATGTAATAATAACACTGGGTCGTGAGTGCAGAGAATGGGCAGCAGGCCGCACTAAGTTTGAAGTGCAACAGCTGATAGGTCAGTGGTGAGAAACAGACGTAGTGGCTGGGGCTTTACTGCAAAGGCTAATGGGCGAGTCTTGAAAAAGGAGAGCCTGGCATATGAGACTACGACCTCCAGCATGAGAATGGAGGTGGAGGCAGTAACAGCGGCATTCTGGTGGCTAGAGGAGACTACTACAACACATGTTGTGTTCATTATAGATTCAATGAATATGCTTAGCAAGGTGGAGAAAGGAATGTTTCGTGTGGAATGGCTCTCGTCGCTTCAGAGGTCACAGATTGTGAGAATTGTATGGATATTTTGCCCTGGCCATGTGGGTGTACGGAGGAATAAACAGGCTGATAGGCTAGCAGGGAATGCACCTCTTGGTGGTATCTTGCCTATGGACAAGGGGGAGGTGGTTGTGTGCTTGTGGGACCAGGTGGAGAAGGCGGAGGAACAGATTGAGAACCCATGTGTGGAAAGAATGAGATTGTGGGGGGTTGGCAGGGGTTCTGGAAGAATCTCAAAACTGAGAGGGAAGATCAGGAGAACATTTAATCAGATAGCGGTGGGAATGATTAGTAGTATGACTCTTCGCTGGCTGTTGAACGAGGGGACTGAGCACATATGGGAATGTCCTGAGTGCAGTGATGTCGGTTCTTGCTTCAACTCAACTCTTAAGCATGTACACTTCTTTGATTGTAATTGGTATCCTCTGCCTGAGCATCAATGATTTTCCTCAGATCAGCCTGTGGCCCTTAACTATTAATTAACTGAAACTCAGTTTCAAAGTGATTCAAACTATGTTGAGAGCTTCATTCAAGCAAGGGGTATTTCGTGTCTGCAACCACTCGGAAATAATAGTCAAATAATGAAATTGAAATAATGTCAAATATAATTTACCTTACCTGTTCACCTTGCACCTATAATGAAAGGGATAATATGATTATAGAAGAGCTAGACGACGTCAAAGATTTACATGAACTTAAAACTCCAAGAAACGATCAGGAAATTGCCTAGCAGAATGTACACAAAAAGCTCAAGTCAGCTCAGGGACAATAATTTTTTAAAGCGCTGAAGATCCGGGACTATCATTCCCATGATCGCCTACTTTCACTGAGGAGGTGGTGCTCTGGGCAAGAAAATGATTTCATATAAGGTTAAACTTAACTATCGTTGTAAGATCTGATTAATCATGGTGTAGTACCACGGGACGTGTGTAATTTACCAGCTGAAGTAGTTGTTATGTTGTCTGAATTCTCCTCCACGTCAACTTGTTCAACATCCAAAATAGCAAATAAATACAACAGATAGTTTGCTTCCTGCTGACACTGTTGTTTATCGTTTAGTATGTACTACATGTGAAGAAGACATTCAGTTGAGTTGAGCTAAGACAGAACAGACATCACTGCACTCAGGACATTCCCATATGCGCTCAGTCCCCTTGTTCAACAGCCAGCGAAGAGTCACACTACTAATCGGTCCCACCGCTATCAGATTGAAAGTTCTCCTCTCAGTTTTGAGATTCTACTAGAACCCCTGCCAATCTCCCGCAATCTCTTCCACATAAGGGTTCTCAGTCTGTTCTTCCACCTGGCCCCACAAGCCCACGACCTAATCTATCACCAAGGGGTGCATTCCCTGTCAGCCTATAAGCCAGTTCATGCCCCCCTCCCCCCCTCACTCCCGCATGGCCAGGGCAAAAAACTCCATACAAATCTCACAACCTGTGACCTCTAAAGCGAAGTGAGGCATTCCACATGAAACATTCCTTACTCCACCTAAGCACACTCCTTGAGTCCATGATGAAGACAATGTGTGTTGCAGTAGTCTCCTCAAACCAACGGAATACCGCTGTTACTGGTTCCACCTCCATTCTCATGCTGGAGGTCGTAGTCTTATATGCCACTCTTCTTTTTCAAGACTCGTCCATTAGCCTCCGCAATGAAGCCCCAACCACTACGGCTGTTTCTCACCACTGATTCATTAGTATAGATCACTATGTCACCTTGGTGTGTGTTACTCTTGATCATTTGTTGTACCTAACACTCTGTTCGGCCCGCTGCCCATTCTCTGCTGGCAAACTACCTTCTTTACAGATGCCTAGAACATCATGATCATGTTTCGAACCAGGTCACCAGACTGCCGAACATAATATATAATATATGATATTGGAATTTATTGCAGATATACTTCCTGAATTATGCAATTCTATATTTATTGCAATCCCGAATAAATCAGGAGCCTTTGAATATAATCAACATTTAAAAAATTAGTATAATGAGCTACATCCCGAAGTCGGGAGTTTTCATAACGAAGTGGTCAAGCCGTTTAACTCGGGCTCTGAAGGTTGTGGGTTCGATTCCGGACCGCGTCCTTCGGTTCATGAGTTAAATTTTTCAGAAACGTCGCTAGAGCTACGGAGTTCGTGCTTTGTGCGACGCTTTCCGCGCTGCGGAAAAAGACCGAGCCATAAGGGATAAAACCTGGTGCAATGAAGTCGACCCTGTCGACTTTTAAGCGATTTTGCTAAGAATTATGCAAAGAGTTAGGAAGACAATACAACCTGAAATAGGGGGAAAACAATGTGGATTCTTAGAGGGAAAGGATACAGTAAATGTTATGTGTTTGCTGAGAACATTAGTGGAGCGTTCTAGGGAAGTGAACAAGGGCCTACATCTTTGTATTATTGACTATACAAAGACTTTAGATAAAGTAAGACATGCCAATATGATGAATATGCTTAGTTAGTTAGTTGGATATCCATTTCATGACGTCGCAGTCAACCCTAGCATTGTTCGGCTGTTTGTGATTTTTTTTTAGCAAGTTTACGTTAAGTAGTTTGCCATTGCTTTCTGGATGACTGTCACTCATACAATTGTATAAAAACCAACGGAAGGCGGTCTGTTGCCAAATCGCCCGCAGCTGTATTTCGAACGCGGTATGCGGGATTACGAATTGCGCCCGTAACCCCTTCGATACAGAGCCGGCTACAGATCTATAAATTGATAGGAAAGACCTTAGACTTGTAAATAAAAACATAATTGGAAACAACAAGCTGCCATAAAGATTGATAATGAAGTAGGCCAATGTAACCCTAATAAGAGAGGTGTGAGAAAGGGCTGTGTAGTGTCTCCAGATCTTTTTTCCCCCGTATGCAGTGACAGTATTGTGTCAAATTTACAAGATATGACAGGAGTCGCCATTGGAGGACATAACATCAATAACATTAGATATGCAGATGATGCATTATAATAATCATGACATCTCTTGGGAGATGTCTTGAAGAGATTAGAACAAGAATCGCTATGGCAAAGATAACCTTTTGCTAAATGGAAAACAAACTGATCAATAAAATGATGGCAATTGCAACGAGAAAAAGAGTGTTGAAGTGCCACATTGAACTTATACTTTTGTACGGATGTAAAACGTGGACAATGAGCAGACAATCTGGAAAACATCTAATGACAATAGAAATATGGTTTCTGAGGAAAATGCAAACAATGTCACAGACAACTGAAAAACCAATCAGCAAGTCATACAAGAAACAAATGAAAACATTAACCTGATCAGAGAAATTAGACGTAGGCAGTCAATATTTTTTAACATAGTATGAGAAGAATTAAATTGGAAAAATTGGTGACAAATGGCAAGATTAAGGGGAAAAGAACAAGGGGAAGGCAGAGAAGTAAATACCTGGATGGATTGGCCATTTGATATGGTCGGGATAAGAACACAGAGCTGATCCACGACACTGATGATCGTGTGAGATGGCGAAACATGACCACCCACGCTTATCGGCATGGCACATGATGATGATGTTATCTATCTATCTATCTATCTATCTATCCGCCCATCTATTAATCCTGTCTGTCTGTCTGTCTGTCTGTCTGTCTGTCTGCCTGCCTGCCTGTCAATTTAAAGCCCATGCCGTTTAACGTGTAATGTCTATCCACAACCTTCTGTCTCTTGTGTAACAATAATTTCTGATACTGGTGTTCCTCCATGCCACGATGTTAAACTGTCTCTTGGTCTCCTTCAGCCATCCCCCACCTCCCAACTTTCCTCTTGAGACGACATACTCAAGCTTTCTCTTTCTCATGATATGCCCAAATAATATGAACTGTCTAGTTCTCATGCGAGTAACCAGTTCTCTTTCTGAGTTAACCTATTAAAACTTATCTTAATTTTTTTTTTTTTAAATTCGCACATCCTTTTACAGGACATCGCTGTCAACATCAGCATCTTTCAGCTGATTGTTGATCTCTTGGCTCAGTAGTTTGCCATTGCTTTCTGAGCGGCCGGCTCATTATCCCGCAAGTCACAAACGCGGGTAGAACCGCTTTCAATTTTCGCGCGCTGCGAGACCCTGCGTGAATAAACTGGATTACTTATCTTAATTACTAGTACGTATTGGCATCATCATCATCATCATCACGTGCAGTGCCGATAAGCGTGGTCGGTCATGTTTAGCCATTTTACACGGTCATCAGAGTCGTGGATCAGCTCAGTGTTCTTGTCTCGACCATGTCGTGTGGCCAAGCTATCCAGGTATTTATTTATCTGCCTGCCCCTTGATCTTTCCTCTCAATCCTGCAGTAGTCACCAAGTTCACACATTTATTTCTTATCCTTACGTGCCAAATAAATCTTGACTGTCTACGTCTAATTTCTCTAATCAGTCTACGGTTCTCATTTACTTCATGTAAGACTTGCTCATTGTTTTTTATCTGTGTCCGTGGTATTCATTGCAATTTATTCAGAAACCACATTTTCACTGCCATTAGATTTTTTTTTTTTTTAGCTTGTCTACTCATTGTTAACACCGTCAAGTGCCGTGCTAGCTGGCGTAAATATTCATGTATTTCTACAGATCTTTGTCTTGAGTGTTCTGGGTTAACTCTGCTGATGGTATTCCTCAAGTCACCGTCTCAGTCCATCCAGTATAATTTCTTTTCGTCTGCCCTGCCTATCTTCCCCTTGATCTTTCCAGTTGCCGAGATGTTCTCAAATGCCTCTCTTCTCATCACATGACCAAAGAAAGCTCTTTGTTTGTAGTGTACTCGTAAAAATGCCCGGTGTTTGTAATGTATCACTACACTTTATATGTAGAACAAATTTGAAAAATGAAGTAAATGATGTCATAAAAAATGTGCTCCATCGTGAAGCAATATGCTGGAGTAATTCTTTGCACTCCAAACAAACAGAATAGTGTATAAACAGAAGAAAGAATTTTTCAAATTTGTTCTACATACAAAGTGTAGTGAGACTTACAAAAATCAGGTATAATGTAAATTATTTATCATTATCATAGTGTAGCGGGTCCAATGCAGACAGTGTCTCTCTCATGGTCCGCCAGAAGGTCTCTCGATCCCGTCCCAGTTCCCTTACCTCATATACCTCCACGATCAGCGTGTCTGCATCGTCCCGCAGTCATCTTCATGCTCGTCGACCCCTGCTCTTATTCCATTAACCATTCCATCTGTCACTGATTTTTCCAAGCCAGTGGCGTAGGTCAGGGCAGGGACACAAGGGTTCGCGGTCGTATCCCCAAACGACATCCTGTGCCCTCAATCAATTAATCGTGTTCCATCTTTATAATGAAGGTTGGCTGCAATGGATCTCCAACATTGCCTGTCTCTCGCCTTGATTGTACATTCTATCATACTGATGTTTGTCCGTCTCTTAATGTTACCTTCCCTCGCGTATGGTTGTCTGACTCTTGCTCGCTTGTCTTCACCCTTACCTTCCAGTTGGTTTTTATAAGATCTTTTAACATGGCAGAAATATTTCATTTGCCTCTTTTATATTTCTTTCATCAACTCGCTTTGATGAGTCGCCTGAGACGAATGGCTTCGTTCAGCCCTTGACTATATCGACTTGGTTGTAATTGGGGCCTTTATAGTATATCTAAGACTTCTTCTTTCGAAAATATAGATGTGTATCTCTGCTTCCTTGAAAGTGTTGACTTGCTGCAATTGTGTTCGTTTCATCCTTGTGCTTTTACATGTCTGGACAGAGTCGCGCACTTCTTAAGGCCTGGAGTAATTGTGTACCCACCCCGACAAATGGTGCTGTTCCTTCAGGGAGCTTTACCTGTTGTCGTCTCTCCTGGTGTTCCACTTATTTCCCCGTCTTGGTATGTCTTCGAATCTTGTCGGTCTTCTTTGATTTCGTGTGTCGTGGGCGGCTTGGTGATTCGTTCTTGGTGGAGAGCGATGCGGAGTTTTAGCCCACGCGGCTTCAGTTGGGTAGTCGTTTTCATCCAATTCTACTTCTTCATCTGTTGCTTCTTCTTCTGTCTAGGGCTTTGCATCTTCTGGCTCAGGTGTTTCGGTCTTGAGAAGTTCAGTTATTTTTTGGAGAGTTTCTTCTGTCTTTTCTTTCGATTTTTGATAGAATTTCTTCTGTCTCAGCCTTTATAGCGGGCATTCGAGCGACATCCTGTTCAATCTTCTGCTGGGCTTGCTTCGTTTCGTCCAGGATGCGCTGAACGGCTGTTATCTGTGTCTCTTGCGTCTTGTCTTTTTTTCCTCCATGCTTTTGAATTTTGATCTCAGGTCCTTCAGTTTGCCTTCCAGTTGCGCTTTGTCGCTTTTTGTGAGTTGATTGGTGGCCTCGTACTACCTCCTAGCCTCTTTATAGGGCAGGTTAGTTTTGATGGCGATCTTCATTGCCTCTGTGCTGTCTTGGTGGCAGGGGCAGCCGAGGTACCTGGCGCCATGGCTGCTGAGGCAGTTGCGCACTTTCTGTTAGTGTTGGGCCTCCTGAAGTCCGTGTCGATCTTGGCATGCTGGCACTGACTATGGATGAGGCCCAGAATAGTATCTGCATGCACTCTCGGTATGTAGTGCTCTGGAGCTTGATCTTTCTTGTCCCACCTGATTGTTTGAGGGATCACTCGGTCCTCCGATGTTACAATGACGTCTGTGGAGGGGATGTTATTCTTGCCGATGATCCTCTCAGCGCTGGTGATATTGAGTGTCGAGCGCTCTCTCTCTCGACAGCATCTCCCTGATCTGGTCGTTGGTGAGACTCGTTTAATGACCCATCGTTTCATCATGCGGTGTCAGTTAGTTAGTTAGTTAGTCGACAGATCATCCTCGTTGCACATCGGACCATTCAGTCCATAAGTGCTCGGATCCCCTCCTCAGCAAATCCCGCAGCGTGTAGCGGCTAACGACGCCAGTTCTGTATTGGTTTATCAATCTTCTTTGGCTTCCTGCGTAGTGTTCTTGTTTGGCCACCCCTCTTTTAATTTGCTGCTCTCGCAGTCTGGCCATTGTTGTAGATTCACAGTCATCACTTGGTTCTTGCAAAAGTCTCACTTCTCGTAGAGCATTCAGAATGTCAGCCTGGTCCATGGCGCGTCCGCCCTCCACAGTAGCCTCACCTGCGAGCTTGTCAGCCCGCTCATTTCCTTGTACTCCCGCATGACCTGGCACGAAGATGAAACTAATCTTTGCCAGCCGAGACCGCTCCAGAGCCAACAACCATTCTCTTCGGATCGACCCCTCCTCTATCCTCTTGATCATGTTCATTGAGTCGCTAAGGAAACAAGCCCTAGTGAATGTCTGTGTCTCGAGCCATGTTATTGCTTTACTTACTGCCATGACTTCCATGGTCAGGCTACTTGTGGTTTCAGTGAAAGCACCAGAGTCCTCCTTCACAATTCTCCCTCCGGCCCGAGCTGTAAAGGCCCATGAGCTTCTCACATGTCGGACGACCGACCCATCTGTGTAGATGACCGCGTCACTGTCTAGCGAATTCTCGAAAATCAACGCTTGTACTTCAGCCTCCACAGCAGCCGGATTTTCTTGTCTGCATTTTCTATCTAGTTGGATGCAAACTGAAAAGGATGTGCAGAAGTCTGTTGGCACTTGCACCCACTCCTCGCCAGGTTCTAAGTCCTCAAGTGAACACACCTGTTGAAGAATGTCTTCGGCTTGACCCATCCACGACCGTCCTCTTTTTAACCTGCTGCCCTTCACCTTCCTAATTTCACTATGCAGTGGATGCTGTGTGTTTGCGTTAATTCTGAGGTAGGCGCGTGCCCTGCAAACTTGCATTCTCTCTTCAATGGTTGGAAAATCAAGAAGGTAGCGCATCGCCCTGCATGCTGTATCTCTTGTACATCCAAGAATAATGCGCATAGCTTCATTCTGTATCCTTTCCATCCTTTCTATCTGCTTATGGCTGAGAGTCAGGATTGCCATTGCATACTCCAAAACAGACATGACCAGCCCCTCGTACAGAAGACATAGATGGCGCTGCTCACAGTTTGCTGCCGCCATCACCCGCATCGCTGCCAAGCCCCGCTTGGCCTTTGTTATCACCTGGTCTATGTGCACATTATAAGCAAGGCTTCGATCAAACCGTATCCCCAGGTAATTCATTGCCTGCGTTCTTTCCACCGTCTCTGAACACAGCATTACAGTTGGTGTTGGATTGTTGACAATATGATTATTCAACGAGAACCAAGTCACTGTTGCCTTTGTTGGGTTGACCATTGCCCCAGCTTCATCACACCAAGTACTTATGCGATTGAGTTCGGTTTGTAGTTCCACAGCAACCTGATCTCTATCCTTACCCTGACGATACACTAAAACATCATCGGCATATGACAATGTCCTGCCAGGTCCAGTGATCTGCTCACTGGTGATTCTCACTGTGTAGGCGTTGAACAGTACCGGAGATAATGGTGATCCCTGTGGTAGGCCAGGATATATTGTTGTTGGTTCCGAAGTCCAACTGCCACATCTAAAAACTACTTTCCGTTGGAAGAGGGCTGCAGCGATCCAACTAAGGAGGAATGGGCTTACGTTTAGTTCAAGAAGCTGAAACATTAAAAAATCCAGTGGTACTCTGTTGTATGCGTCCTCAAGATCAATCGCTGCAGCAACAGTTTCAGTGCCTGAGTGGAAACCTTCATAGACATCATGGGCAAAGACTGCTGCATTGGTCCAGGTTTCTCTTTTTGGACGGTACCCACCCAGGGTAGGTGGGAAAACACCTTGCCTCTCTAGTTGGCTTGATATTTTCCTGGCAATTACCTTCTCCAGCAGCTTGCCTACTGTATTCTGCATGGTTATAATTCGATATCCCTGAATTATTTTGTGGTCTTTGTCAGGCTTCGGCAAGGGAATCAGATAGCTATGTAACCATTCCTCCTTGATGCTAGCACTCCCTATACTGTTGTTGTACATGTCTGCTAGTTTCTCTAGCTCATTGTCGGTACACCTATTTATGTCGTCGTATCTTATGCCATCAGGACCTGGAGCACTGTTTTTTGATCGTCGAAGCACAGCCTTGATTTCTTTCACTGTCACTGTGTCTTCATCCGAAGTGTTCTGGGCCTTGCATCTGTCTGAGGTGACCTCCTTGGCCAGATTCCGGCCTCCCATGTCTGTCTGGTTGCTCTGCTCAAGGTAGCGTTCAAAGAGGGCTTTGCCCTTGTCCTCATCAGTCCTCTGCCAGATGAGGTCAGCACCTTGGAAGTCAGAAATGCTCTTATTCTTGACTACCCCACTCATGCTTTTATGTAGTCGCCAGAACAATTTCAGTGACTTGTCTGTGCTTACTCTTTGACACACCTCTGCCCATTTTTTGCTTTTAACCACCTTGACCAGTTTTTTGAAATAGCTTACTTTTGTGTGCATCTCTCTTTCTAAGTGCAAGCAGGGACTAGGATGACCAGCTCTGTTCTTCTTGGCATTTTGCCATCTCCTTACAGCACTACGCTTATCCACCCAAGCCTTCTCCACCTCGAAACTCCACCACGGTGGCTGCTCCCAGCTTTTTCTCCTGCCCTGAAACGTTCTGCGCTTGTCACGTCTTATTTTGCTCACCACATCTTGCCCTGTACTGTCATACTGGAACGTCTTTACCTTTAGCTTGTGCTGCCTGGTTCTGCCTTTCTCCACCAATATGCTGCAAGGGTGGTGGTCGCTGCCATGGTGTCCTAGGACACCCCATCTACACACTGTAGTGAGTGAAGGTGAAACTAGCGCCAGATCAATAGCACTGTCCTCATCGCCTGGACGGCTTGCTGTCCTGGTGACACAGCCACTGTTGATACAAACCAGGTCGATGGTTTCCAGTGCAGTCTCGAGCTCCTCCCCTTGTGTATTGGAGGAAGTGTTTCCCCGGTGTCAGGTGGCTTCTACTGTGATGCCGTGGTGAAGCTTGATGTCAAGCTTCTCTTGTTATGCAATCTTCTGCATAAGTGCTATGGTCTTTGGATTTTTGTTGATGGAGACCACTACTCCATCAGGTGTCTTGCGCAGCTGGTAGATGCTGTTTCTTCCCAGCTCGATTTCCAACAGACTCAGTATCTTGTCTGTTGGTAGCGCCGATAGGTTGGCTTCTCCCACGCTTATCTGTTGTATCAGTATTTTTCCAATGAAGTCCTCCGTTGTTGTTGTTTCCTCCTGTGTGGAGGTCTCTGGTAACTTGGGCTGCTTTATCTTGGTGCTGTTGAAAACTTCACGGCTGCTGCTGTTGAAAACTTCACGGCTGCTGCTAGCTTCAGTTGAAGTTGTAGTCTCTGGCGTCGATTGAGCGATGGGAGCGGCTTCATCTGGTGTAGAAGTGGTAGCTTCCTTTGAGGTTGTTTCAGATTCTGGCGTTTTATTGCAACTCGCAAGTAAATTCTCATCTTGCATCTTCTTTATGGTGTTGTCGGTTTCCACGCTGCTCATTTTGAAATTCGGGTGGCTTCTGGGGTTACCCTTGCGACGTGTCATTTTCGCCCACGTGTCAGCCTTCCGATTAGGCGACTTGTTCTCGATAGCGCGACGAGTCGACAGTGACGATGTGATGAAGCACGAGCTTTTCGACTCGCTTTTCATGCCCAGTTGTTCTAGAATCTCTAAATTTGATTGTTTTTGTTTCAATGAAATACGAGATATTCTTCTGTATATCCACATCTCCCATTACAAAAAAAAAAAAAAAAAGCTGCGCGTAGTTCACGAACCGGGAAACATGAATATCACCGCACACTGAGAAATCAAAGCAATAGAGGGTAATTTCACCTAAAGGCGCGTGGTAGTCATTAAAACAATGTGTGATAAACCGAACCACCATGATGTCTCCAGACAACTAAATATATAAAGTTAAACATTATCGTTGACGATTTATTGCTTGGTATATTTCGCTACATCTCGTCAGGTGCATAATGTAGAGTTACATATCAAGACTGGCACCTTGCTATCTTAGTTAGTTAGTTAGTCGACATATCATCCTCATTGCACATCGAACCATTCAGTCCTTAAGTGCTCGGATCACCTCCTCAACAAATCCCGCAGCGTGTAGCGGCTAACGACACCAGTTCTGTGTTGGTTTATTAATCTTCTTTGGCTTCCTGCGTAGTGTTCTTGTTTGGCCACCCCTCTTTTAATTTGCTGTTCTCGCAGTCTGGCCATGGTTGTAGATTCACAGTCATCACTTGGTTCTCGCAAAAGTCTTACTTCTCGTAGAGCATTCAGAATGTCAGCCTGGTCCATGGCGCGTCCGCCCTCCACCGTAGCCTTACCTGCGAGCTTGTCAGCCCGCTCATTTCCTTGTACTCCCGCATGCCCTGGCACGAAGATGAAACTAATCTTTGCCAGCCGAGACCGCTCCAGAGACAGCAACCATTCTCTTCGGATCACCCCACCTCTATCCTCTTGATCATGTTCATTGAGTCGCTAAGGAAACATGCCCTAGTGAATGTCTGTGTCTCGAGCCATGTTATTGCTTTACTTACTGCCATGACTCCCATAGTCAGGCTACTTGTGGTTTCAGTGAAAGCACCAGAGTCCTCCTTCACAATTCTCCCTCCGGCCCGAGCTGTAAAGGCCCATGAGCTTCTCACATGTCGGACGACCGACCCATCTGTGTAGATGACAGCATCACCGTCTAGCGAATTCTCGAAAATCAACGCTTGTACTTCAGCCTCCACAGCAGCCGGATTTTCTTGTCTGCATTTTCTATCTAGTTGGATGCAAACTGAAAAGGATGTGCAGAAATCTGTTGGCACTTGTACCCACTCCTCGCCAGGTTCTAAGTCCTCAAGTGAACACACCTGTTGAAGAATGTCTTCGGCTTGACCCATCCACGACCGTCCTCTTTTTAACCTGCTGCTCTTCACCTTCATAATTTCACTATGCAGTGGATGTTGTGTGTTTGCGTTAACTCTGAGGTAGGCGCGTGCTCTGCAAACTTGTATTCTGTCTTCAATGGTTGGAAAATCAAGAAGGTAGCGCATCGCCCTGCATGCTGTATCTCTTGTACATCCAAGAATAATGCGCATAGCTTCATTCTGTATCCTTTCCATCCTTTCTATCTGCTTACGGCTGAGAGTCAGGATTGCCATTGCATACTCAAAAACAGACATGACCAGCCCCTCGTACAGAAGACATAGATGGCGCTGCTCACAGTTTGCTGCCGCCATCACCCGCATCGCAGCCAAACCCCGCTTGGCCTTTGTTATCACCTGGTCTATGTGCTCATTATAAGCAAGGCTTCGATCAAACCGTATCCCCAGGTAATTCATTGCCTGCGTTCTTTCCACCGTCTCTGAACACAGCTTTACAGTTGGTGTTGGAGTGTTGACAATATGATTATTCAACGAGAACCAAGTCACTGTTGCCTTTGTTGGGTTGACCATTGCCCCAGCTTCATCACACCAAGTACTTATGCGATTGAGTTCGGTTTGTAGTTCCACAGCAACCTGATCTCTATCCTTACCCTGACGATACACTAAAACATCATCGGCATATGACAATGTCCTACCAGGTCCAGTGATCTGCTCACTGGTGATTCTCACTGTGTAGGCGTTGAACAGTACTGGAGATAATGGTGATCCCTGTGGTAGGCCAGGATATATTGTTGTTGGTTCCGAAGTCCAACTGCCACATCTAAAAACTACTTTCCGTTGGAAGAGGGCTGCAGCGATCCAACTAAGGAGGAATGGACTTATTTTGAGTTCAAGAAGCTGAAGCATTAAAAAATCCAATGGTACTCTGTTGTACGCGTGCTCAAGATCAATCGCTGCAGTAAAGGTTTCAATGCCTGAGTGGAAACCTTCATAGACATCATGGGCAAAAACTGCTGCATTCGTCCAGGTTTCTCTTTTTGGACGGTACCCACCCAGGATAGGTGGGAAAACACCTTGCTTCTCTAGCTGGCTTGATATTTTCCTGGCAATTAACTTCTCCAGCAGCTTGCCTATTGTATTCTGCATGGTTATAACTCGATATCCCTGTGGTCTTTGCCAGGCTTCGGCAAGGGAATCAGATAGCTGTGTAACCACTCCTCCTTGATGCTAGTACTCCCTATACTGTTGTTGTACATGTCTGCTAGTTCCTCTAGCTCGTTGTCGGTACACCTTTTATTGATGTCGTCATATCTTATGCCATCAGGCCCTGGAGCGCTGTTTTTTTTATCGTCGAAGCACAGCCTTGATTTCTTTCACTGTGTCTTCATCCGAAGTGTTCTGGGCCTTGCATCTGTCTGAGGTGACCTCCTTGGCCAGATTTCGGCCTCCCATGTCTGTCTGGTTGCTCTGCTCGAGATAGCGTTCAAAGAGGGCTTTGCCCTCGTCCTCGTCTGTCTTCTGCCAGATGAGGTCAGCACCTTGGAAGTCAGAAATGCTCTTATTCTTGACTACTCCACTCATGCTTTTATGTAGTCGCCAGAACAATTTCAATGACTTGTCAGTGCTTACTCTTTGACACACCTCTGCCAATTTTTCACTTTTAACCACCTTGACCAGTTTTTTGAAATAGCTTACTTTTGTGTGCATCTCTCTTTCTAAGTGCATGCAGGGACTAAGATGGCCAGCTCTGTTCTTCTTGGCATTTTGCCATCTCCTTACAGCATTACGCTTATCCACCCAAGCCTTCTCCACCTCGAAAATCCACGAAGGTGGCTGCTCCCAGCTTTTTTTCCTGCCCTGAAGCTTTCTGGGTTTGTCACGACTTATTTTACTCACCACGCCTTGCCCTGTACTGTCATACTGGAAAGTCTTGACCGTTAGCTTGTGCTGCCTGGTTCTGCCTTTCTCCACCAATATGCTGCAAGGGTGGTGGTCGCTGCCGTGGTGTCCTAGGACACCCCATCTACACACTGTAGTGAGTGAAGGAGAAACCAGCGCCAGATTAATAGCACTGTCCTCATCGCCTGGACGACTTGCTGTCCTGGTGACACAGTCACTGTTGATACAAACCAGGTCAATGATTTCAAGTGCAGTCTCGAGCTCCTCCCCCTGTGTGTTGGAGGAAATGCTTCCCATGATCTGCCTTTAACGTTGAAATCACCACAGAAAATAACATTTCTCTTGTGACCTAATATGTCACGTAAGCACTACCACTTCTGGGAATCCATACTCGCGTTGCGGGCATAAACATTAACCAACACGAATGGTAGACTGGATTGAACTCTTAACGCCTGTATTTGTATATCGTAGAAACATTTGAAGCTGGCAATTCGGAGTAGCTTATCACCCAGTCTCGTCTTCTGGAGCGCTACAATGTCATTCCTGTAAACCAGGGTTTCTAGAATAGAGCCCCGTTGTTTTACGCTGGCGAAGTTCCAATACAGAATACGGATATTCCTGAGTCCCAGATAGCCTTGCTATCTTGACAGACGACAATTTGTAAAATGGAGTTATACCTCTCCATAACACAAAGCCTGGGCTGAATGTAGAGACCATGTGTTGCCCATGCAGCATGATCCCTCTCTCGGCCTGTCTAGTTTACCCCAGAGGAAATGTAACACCATAACATCTGGAACAAGACAATCTGCAAAAGCTGCCAGATCAACAAAGCAGTGCTTTAACTGTCCACCTATCGGAGCTTCAATCCTAGACCAGATGCTGACTAGGGCTTAGGGCCTGGTCTGCCCTGCTTTTACATTTATTCTTTAGGTTGCATTTCCTCGCACTAGGTTAAGACTTGTACCCTCCCAATTGCGCCCCTCTGCCCGAAGCCGCTGGCAAAATGTGGGGTGTTGGGTTTGGTTAAAAAAGTATATTACTTTTTTAAATACCTTGTTTTAATACTTTGTTACATTCGGCTATATATCATTCGAAGTGAATAAATGAATAAAGTTCTAGCTGAAAGACTTAAAACACAAAGTCACAGGTATTTTGCGAACGTCGAACAGTTGTAATCACCACTGTAATTTCAAATGTAACATGAACTATTTCTGTTTGCATAAAACTGGCTAGAAACGCCTAATTGTTAACACCTCACTATCTATACAATAGAGCAATCGTGTATTGCAATTTATCGGCATTTTCAATTATCATTTGTTGCACTGCAAGTTCTGCCAAACCACTTCCTACATTCTCTGCCTAATCTGATGATGATCTGGTGGAAACAACTCTTGTTTGCACCGCTGTTAATCCATTCCACTATATGGCGCAGAAGCCTGGGCAATGAACAAGCAATTAGAACATCAAATAGAGGCCCTAGAGATGTGGATATCCAGAAGAATATGTCGTATTTCATGGAAACAAAAACAATCAAATACAGAGGTTCTAGAAAAACTTGCAACAAAAAGAGTTAAAGGACAGTTAAATTCTTACAAGACACACCATAGCAGTTACAGACAAATTTCAAGTGAACGAAACAAGGAGAAATAACCTAACAACGGAAAGGTGTGACAGCAGGCAGTCTATTAGCCTGATCACTTTCATACACAACCACATGGGTAGAAACTCCATATGTTCTTGACCATATTGTTGAGTGATGCCAGCCATTCCAAGTTGGACATACCAGTTTCTATTTTATGTAGCATGTCTGTTACAAGCAAAATATGTCATTGTATATGAGGGGGATTCAAATGAAAACCTTAAAAGTGTGATAGAAATTACAATAACCATGCCATTGTCTTGTAACATGTCAATGTTGTTGTTAAGGATGTCAAGAGGGTTTAGCAAGTGACATCACAGTTCAGACAAACACGACGACATCAAATGGACAGTTTAAAGATGGCCGCCCCAGTTTTGACATGCACCGAAGAGGAGCAGCTTTCTGTTATCTGTTGTTTGATCAGTGAAGGGGTGAAAGCTATAGAAATTCTTCAGCCAATGAAGGTCCAGTATGGTGATGCATGCCTGTCAGTCCAGCAAGTGTATGAGTGGAGTAGGAAGTTTCACAATGGCATGACTTCTGTGAAGAGGTACAGCAGAGAGTGCATGAGTGGTTACACACGACCAAAAGCATTTTTTCTTACAGGAATCCAAGCACTTTATTGGCACTGAAAGACTTGATTTGAAAGCAGTGGTTACTACATTTTCAGAATATATTTACCCCCAAAAAACATTTAAGGTTATTTGAAGCCCTCTCTTCAGACATTTGAGTGCCACCATCACAGCCTCCACCTCCATTCTCATGCTGCCCATTTAAGATCCTGCTGATGCTAAGTTTAATTTCTCTGCAGACAGGACAGGTCTTGTCATGTGGGCCTGCCTTTGCTTCCCTTGACATTTCCTGATACACTTTATATGTTGGATTGGTCAATTTTCAAAACCTGCCTTAATGTGAAATCAAACCCATGAAAACACTGGACCAGCAGATAAACGTGCATGCTACTTGACCACTGCAACTCCCATTAACAGACAAGTCACTTAAAGTCCCTTTCAAGCCACATTAAGTTGCACTAGACATGATGCCACTCACACTTTTATAGACGAAATGGTACTCGATGGATGATTCGGTCAGTACCATACTGGCCAAATTTACTTCCCAATACATTTTTGGTAGCCATTTTAGAGGGAGCTCAGGTCAACTTAAATAATTCAAATCTACACAGATGGGGATCGAACTCATGACTACCAGGCAAGTGTCTAGCACTTTTTCACAGATAAGATACACACAACAATTCAGAAATCAGTTCTAACATTCATGTTTAATGGACATTGCATAGCAATGATGAATCCAGTTACAACATTCACTATGTGGGCATAATACCCCAACACTCATGACACCGGTTACAACATCATTCGCAATGTAGGCATAGAACCCCAACAATTATGAAACTAGCTACAACATTCATATTGTAGGCATTGTACCCCAACATTCATGAAGCTGGTTACAACATTCACACTGTAGGCATTGCACCCCAACAATCATGAAACAATTTACAACATTCATGTAGTAGGCACATTACCTAACAATCATGAAAAAATGTTTTATACAAAAATCGCACAATCATCTTAGCAATCAATGTTTAATATACAGCCTGTAAAACAGCTAATACAGTGAATAATGTAAACCATACAACCGGTATACTATCATTTATTACACACATACACAAATAGGGAGTTAGGTGGCGCAGTGGTTAGCATGCTGGCATGCCAGCCTGATGGGTTCTCTATATGGTGTTCGAATCCCCTTTAAAGTGGATGTTTTTTTTCACTGACCTTTGCTCCTGGGTCGACCCGGCCTCAATATGAAACTAGGAAGTAAAGAAATCTGGGAAATAAAGAAATCTGGGAAATAAAGAAATCTGGGAAGTAAAGAAATCTGGGAAGTAAAGAAATCTGGGAAGTAAAGAAATCTGGGAAGTAAAGAAATCTGGGAAATAAAGAAAACTGGGAAGTAAAGAAATCTGGGAAATAAAGAAAACTGGGAAGTAAATAAATCTGGGAAGTAAAGAAAACTGGGAAGTAAAGAAAAGTGGAAGTTAACAAACTGGGAAATAAAGAAATCTGAGAAGTTAAGAAAACTGGGAAGTAAAGAATAGTTGAAATAAAGAAATCTGGGAAGTAAAGAAATTTGGGAAGTATTAGAAAACTGAGAAGTAAAGAAAACTGAGAAGTAAAGAAAACTGAGAAGTAAAGAAACACTGAGAAGTAAAGAAAACTGGGAAGTAAAAAAACACTGAGAAGTTAAAAAAACTAGAGAGTAAATAGAAGTCACAATCCCACATACAGGAAGCTGAAGTGATATTGACCCTGACACATACTGTCAAAAACTGTCACCTAATGCCTTCAGTACCTTGAGGTGTAGGATGGGGTTACGATCTTTCCTATTTTTTCCCCGGCAGACACAAATCTACACCTTATCAAGGATTTGAACCCAGGCTTCCAAAGGACAGCCCAGCAATCTAGCCCATCGGCCAGCCACTTCTCAAATACTAATTGGTCTAAAGAATTTGGGATTAGCACTATATAACCAACACATCCAAATGGCAAAACAATGGGTCTTGTTATACTTGTAAAACAGGGTTTATTATTTATACATTATGCAAGAATGCCACTATGAACCCGGCTTGAACCATTTATACAATATATTGAAAGGCAACAATGACGTAACCGGGACAACCAATCATAGTGAATGTACATAAGATCTCTACAACAACAGATATGACATATTTCATTTTAAAATAATTAGATATTTTAACCCTGAGTTGTGAAAATGTTGGCAAGTAACAAAATATAATTGTTTCAAAAAATAATCAGTATTGTTTATGAAGGCTGACTGACAACTGTTGGAATAACAGTAATAAAAACAACATGATTGTTGAAATAGCAATCATAAAATTTAGTTTGCACCAATGATGGTAAACTGCCCAAGTTTGGATTGTTATCTGGTGTTATGGATCAATCCTGCTGACATTTCCCCCATAGTTAGGTGCATGTCCTTTTCAGGACATTGTAGTAAACCCCAGCATTTTTGGGCTTTTTGTTTGTTCGCTCGCTTTGAACGCAAACATAGTCCATGCTGGATTGCTTTTTGTGTGTGGAACAGCTTTCCCTACAACCATTGTTCCTCTCCATCAGGAACTAACAACAAAGGCCTGCAAGAGGCTAATGAAAGCAGAAAATTATATGCAAGTATTCTTTGTCAGCAAAGACATAATAAATAGCATATTCACACCAACCCTATGCTACCAATGTCAAACTTGGACATTATCACACACTGCTGTAGACTCAACTCCCTCACACACTGCTGCGGACTCAACTGTCCCTCACACAATGCTATAGTCTCAACTCCCTCACAAACTGCTGCGGACTTGACCCTCCCTCATACACTGCTGTATACTCAACTCCCTCACATACTGCTGTATACTCAACTCCCTCACACACTGCTGTATACTCAACTCCCTCACACACAGCTGTATACTCAACCCCCTCACACTCTGCTGTTTACTCAATTATCTCACACACACAGCTGTAGACTCAATTCCCTCACACATTGCTGAAGACTCTACCCTTCCTCACACAGCCGTAAACTCATCCCTCCTGCACACAGCTGTATACTCAATTTCCTCACATACTGCTGCAGACTTGACCCTACCTCACACACTGCTGCAGACTCGACCCTACCTCACACAGCTGTAGACTCAACCCTCCCGCACACAGCTGTATACTCAATTCCCTCACACACTGCTGCAGACAAGCGACCCCACCATCAACTGAAGCTTGAACTTTCACATGCCGTTGTAGGCCGGACCTTCACCCCCCTGCGGACACACCCAGTTGATGTTCTGGCTGGGGTCCTTGATGTCACACGTCTTGCAGTGGATGCAGTTCTGAGCATTGATCTGAAGGCGGTGGCCATGTCCATCTTCTGTCTCCACGTACTCATACACTCCTGTTTAGACACAGATGAGATAGTCAAGACAATAAGACTGTCAGATTTACATGAACATCATTATCAACTTCAACATCATCATCATCCTCAGCATCATCATCAACTTCAACATCATCATGCAGCAGGTCCTTTTTCAGAAGAACACTCTCATCATGAAAGAAAAGAGCCTCTCTTCCACACTGCTGCAGAAAATACTCCTCCCCCTTTCTCCCACTGCTGCAGAAAAGACCCCTCCCCCTTTCCCACAATGCTGCAGAAAAGAGTCTCCCTCCCCCTTTCCCACAGTGCTGCAGAAAAGAGCCTCTCTCCCACAGTGCTGCAGAAAAAAGCCTCTCCCACACTGCTGCAGAAAAGACCCCCCCCCCCTTTCCCACACTGTTGCAGAAAAGAGTCTCCCTCCCACACTGCTGCAGAAAAGAGCCTCTCTCCCACACTGCTGCAGAAAAAAGCCTCCCTCCCACACTGCTGCAGAATAGTCTCCTTCCCACACTGCTGCAGAAAAGAGCCTCCCACCCACACTGCTGCAGAAAAGAGCCTCCCTCCCACACTGCTACAGAAAAGAGTGTCCCTTCCACACTGCTACAGAAAAAGAGTCTCCCTTCCACACTGCTGCAGAATAGTCTCCCTCCCACACTGCTGCAGAATAGTCTCCCTCCCACACTGCTACAGAAAAAGTCTCCCTCCCACACTGCTACAGAAAAGCGTCTCCCTTCCCCACTGCTGCAGAAATGCATCTCCCTTCCCCACTGCTGCAGAAAAGCATCTCCTTTCCACACTGCTGCAGAAAAGAGCCTCCCTCCCACACTGCTGCAGATTCTCAATCCTCAGACCTATATGTCACACTCTGATGCAACACACACAATTCATCGATATATAAATCCTGAAGCATACACACTTAATAATATATCAACATCAATGAAAACAACAACAGTGACAGCAATAACAATGCAGACAAAAATGACAATAACATTAACCATCCTGCGGTAACACACAGAATTCATCAATTTATAAATCCTGAAGCATACCTGCGGGACAAAACCTCTGCTCTGGTCCATTGAAGACAGCAAAATTTCGAGCCATGGGGACACTGTCATCTTTCAGTGTCAGATGAGGGGGCTCGTCATGGTCATGGTTAGTGCCAGTTAAGGCCACTGAAGACAGGAGGTCAAAGGTTACCACTCCATCTGGTTTGGGGTATTCTATACGTCTGCACTCGGCAGCTGGCTTTAGAGTGGCATAATCTGGTTCTGCAATGACACAATCAGAATACATGATGCTCACTGTGTCAAGTTATGAAAGACGATTGTCATGAAGTGAGATCATGACTTGTGTCTGTGGGTATTAGAACAACGTGGCGTTATTAATTTGTTGGGGTCGGAGGGTGTGAAACCTTGTATTATCTACAGAAGAGTGATGGTTCTGTATGGAGACAGTTGTATGAATCAGGGGAAAGCGTATGAATGGGTAGACAAATGCAGTGGAAACATCCATTATCTCCGGTGAAGAAAACATTCAAGATGCAGGAATCTGCTGAAAAAGTCATGATAGTCATCTTTTGGGATATCAAGGAGCATCTCCAGGAAAGGGGTCAAGCTGTGACTATTGATCAATACAGTAAACCTATAGAAATTCATCAGCGAATGAAGGTCCAGTATGGTCTTGCATGCCTGTCAGTCCAGCAAGTGTTTGAGAGGAGTAGGAAGTTTCAAAACAGCATGACTTCTATTACAGACAGTTCACGACCAGGTCAGGCACACCGAGTAGTGAAGAGATTTTTCTTCTACAGGGATCAAAGCATTTTATCGACTCTGGAGGACTTGCATTGAAAGCTGTGATGACTAGATTGAAAAATGACACATTTTTTCTGTACTTTTTCAGAATATATTCACACACACACAAACATTTAGGTTTTTTTTTATTTGAAGACTGCTCGTAATTATTGCAAAAATAAGATACTAACTTAACATACTAAATATACAAATAAATTTATAATTATTATTATTAAAAAATCATATAACTAAACTTAACACACTACGCATGTAACTAATTTAATGTTTATAATAATAATTATTATTAAAATCACATACCGATAAACATTAGATCTTAAAAGTTAACATAATCACAACAAAAGTTAACAAAATCACAACAAAAGTTAACATTATCTCTAACAAAATGATAACACTGGCACTGATGATGCTGAATATGACCATTAAACTACAAGACCCTTCAAAATAATAAGCTAACACACTTTACCTCCATGAGATAAGGTGACTGGTTCCTTTCCTCGCAGGATGTAGTAAACCAGACCTGTATAAGCCATGCCGCTGTAGATGCCAAATCTAGTGTTGAATGATGGACGTACATTTCGAACTGACTTTAACTCCTGCCAGATCCAGCTGGACCTGATTTTATCCTCATATGAGACGGGATCCAAACCTACAATAATATAAGATATTTTATCCTCATATGAGAAGGGATCCAAACCTACAATAATATAAGATAAGATATTTTATCCTCGTATGAGATGAGATCCAAACCTACACTAATATAAGATAAGATATTTTATCCCCGTATGAGACAGGACCCAAACCTATAATAATATAATAAAAGATATTTTATCCTTGTATGAGACAGGATCCAGACAAACAACAAAACAATATAAGATATTTTATCCTCGTATGAGATGGGATCCAAACCTACAATAATATAAGATAAGATATTTTATGTGACACAGTGTTTTATTTATCTAATGACATACCATGTCATGTTATTCAATATATAAAATAGCATGAAGATTTTGAACATTTCTCTTCTGCTTCTACATGCTCAAGATTTATTCCTATAAAGAGTTTGGTGGATCTCCCACAATTTGTCTCCCAAGGCTGCTTCTGTTGACCAGATTTCCAGGTTCTCTGACAAAGTCTGGGCAGCCTGGTAGGAGGTGGTCTGGAGTTTTCTTTGGTGCCCCACAGTTTCAGGTCTTTTAGACTTGTACAGAGATGGTGTACTCCTTGACTCCAGTTCACCCCAGAAAGTTTAGCCCAGTTAATAAATGCCTGAAGAATACAAGTGTCAGCCAAAAGGCCCAAACATTGCAGCCCTGCTGTAAACAGACACATAAATGCCCAAATATGTACAATACTGGACAATCAAAGAAGAAATGGAGTTTTTGTTCTGAGGCTGAATTCCTGTCCTGCTGGGTTTCTGCCTAGATTGTTCAAGCACCGATATCACAGCACTCAGGACATTCCCATAGTGCTCTGTCTTCATCTGAAACAGCCAGTGAAGAGTCCCAATATTAATGATACCAGTAGCAGTCTGATTATGTGTCCGTCTAGTCTTTCCTCAGAGTCCTGAGTGTCGGTCAGATCCTCTGGTCACTCCCTGCAGCACCATTCTCTCCAGGCCGTGATGATCTACCCGTTCTTCCGCACTATACACATGATACCAGTAGCTGACCACATTGTTCATGCTTAAGATCAATAGTACACATCATATGTAGCCTGTCCCTTTACAGCATGTTGCTCTCTCATCCAGACCTACTGATGTTTCATGACACTTTGCCATTCATGCATTCTCATGCCCAAGGTCTCTGAAACCTGATAAATCACAAGTGCATGGTCATTCAATTCACATACTTGATAAATTATAAGTGTACAGTCATTCAATTCACATACCTGAAGTTTGCAAGTGCACACAATCATTCAATTCACATACCTGAAAAATCATAAGCGTACAACAGTCAGTCAATTCACATGCCTGATAAATCATAAGTGCACACAATCATTCAATTCACATACTTGAAGTTTGCAAGTGCACACAATAATTCAATTCACATACCTGAAGTTCGCAAGTGCACACAATACTTCAATACACATACCTGAAATTTACAAGAGCACACAACCATTCAATTCACATACATGAAGTTCACAAGTGCACACAACTATTCAATTCACATACCTTGAAGTTCGCAAGTGCATTCAATCTTTCAATTCACATACCTGAAATTTGCAAGTGCACACAATCATTTAATTCACACAGAGAGACAAAACACACAAAACCATCCTCACCAGCCGTCTTCGAACTGGACACCTTCTGGTCATCGGTAACCGTTTCAAACACAGCCTCAGCGGCTAGCATACCACTCTTCATGGCATTATGGATGCCTTTGATCTTTGGCACGTTGAGGAACCCTGGACTGCAACCGATCAGACATCCACCTGGGAATGTCAGCTTTGGAATACTCTGTTAAAAGAAAGTTTTTATCAATAACAAAGCCCAAATCACCTGTTTATATGTAAAAAAACTTTTTTTTTGCACACCCTTTTATACAGAACATCACAGTCAACACCAGCATTTCTGCCTCTGTGACCTCTTGGCAAGTTTATGTTCAGTAGTTTGCCATTGCTTTCTGAACGACTGGCACCGATACCCACACAAAACCAACGCAACGTGTGTTGCCAAATCGCGCGCTGCTGTGTTTCGAACTCGGGTATACGGGATTGTGAACTGCATCCGTAAGCCCTTCACCATGGAGACCGGCTTATATGTAATTGCTTTCTTTAAATCAGATTACCCTTTTCAACCTTAAAAAGGTTATAAAAATGTGGTGGTTGGCAAAGTGGTGGTTGTTCTGTTTTGTTAATTTTTGTTTAAATTTTGCTTCTTTGTGCAGTTTTTAAAAACTGATTACATGCCATGGGATGATTAATGGTCTTAAGTGACTTCCTGTAAATGCCATGGGCTTATAATACAGTTCCCAGGAAGGTTAAATGGGTCAACAAATGCCCGCAGAAGTCGGATGTGTCTGCCAAAAGGCGCTAGTATCGCAGCTCGGCTGTAAACAGGTACAACGCAACTATGTCCAAAAAAACACCCCGGATGAACGCAGAAGAAGACATACAGTAGTTTGCCTTATACAACCCCCTTTAATGTGATATATAATACAGCATGTCTGCTACCATATTAACAACTTTTAAACCATAACTGTGACACACCCCTACTTCTATTGTCCACCATCCATCTTTGTCTGGTCCAAATCTACCTTTTGCTTGCCATTGAATTTGTTACAAAAGATTATAATTTGTTTGCTAGCTCTGTCATTTAAAACACTTTTTAAAAAAAATCACTAAGTGTAGTTCTTTATCCCTAAACTAGTTCTATAACTATTCCTGATATTGTTCATGCAATTAAATAGAGAGATGGAGACAAGAACTAAACAAGCCAATAATGTTACATATAAAATTACACACATCCTGAAACATCCAGCTAATCCCATGAAAATTAATAAGAACATTATAAATGCAATTTGTATACCAACATTGTGCTATCAATGCCAAACATGGGCATTAACTAAAGAACAAGAAAGACAACTCACTACTTATAAAATGAGATACCCAAGAAAAGCAGCAAACAAGTCAAGACAGGACTATATTAGAAGGAGATCTATAAAACAATTGCAGCAATACCAGTTGTTAAATTCATTGATAAACAAAGACTGAACTGGTTCAGCCATCTAGTGAGAATGAACCCAATGTCGCCAGCAGCAAGAGCATACAGTACGAAAATGGAAACATCAAGAGGCAGGGGAAGACTACGAAAAAGATGGACAGACGGAGCCACCAACACCTTAAAAACCCACAACATCTCAGCATACCAAGTGACTGAGCGAACCCTAGTTCAGAAACCAATCATCAAACAAGCCTGTGAAATCTAAAGGCATAGGCCAGTGAAGGACAAAAGAAAAACAGATATTGTTCTGTTTTTTCTGAAACCTTCTTATTGCATTTCTATACCTAATTTCAGTTTTCACTGCTTGTTTGGTCATTCTAAATTATTTGAGTTCACAAAACAAATCAACAATATAAACATGTACAATAACATGGGCTGAGTGCACACTAGGGCAGAGCGTGGGTTAATGTAATTCTGTCTGGGACAGATGGGGTTGAAGTAATAACTTATAGTGGATAACTGACATATTGGATAGAACACCACAATTATGTAATGTAATATTAGAACAGTAATCAGACTCAGTAACAAGTTTTTGACATGTTATGAGAAGAAATAAACTAGAGAACTTGGTGACAACTGGCAAGATAGAGGGGAAATTAACAAGGGGAAGACAGAGAAGTAACTACCTGGATGTTTTGGCCATGTGGCATGGCCAAGACAAGAACACTGATCTGATCCACGACTCTGGTGATCGAGTGAGATGGTGAAACATGACCACCCATGCTTATCGGCATGGCACATGATGAACAAAGATCACCTGGAAGAAGCTACTGAAAGTGGAACTTTATATACAACTATAAAAACAGAGACAGTGTACTTTGGTCACTGTAATAAGAACAGAGGCATGTGGAAAACACTGTCATAACAGGAATATCAGTGGTAAAAAAGGCAGATGCAGAGAGTGAGAAATGATGCTGGATAGAATGAGATGGTGGGATGGGGGAATATCAGCAGAGTTTACCATGAACACCACAAGCCTAGATCTGTTGATGCATGAAAGCCTACATCAGATGGTATGCCACATGATGAGATAATGGTATGGGGGAATACGATCAGCAGAGTTGATCCTGAACACCACAAGCCGAGATCTGTTGATGCATGAAAGCCTACATCAGATGGTATGCCACATGATGAGATAATGGTATGGGGGAATACGATCAGCAGAGTTGATCCTGAACACCACAAGCCGAGATCTGTTGATGCATGAAAGCCTACATCAGATGGTATGCCACATGATGAGATAATGGTATGGGGGAATACGATCAGCAGAGTTGATCCTGAACACCACAAGCCGAGATCTGTTGATGCATGAAAGCCTACATCAGATGGTATGCCACATGATGAGATAATGGTATGGGGGGAATACGATCAGCAGAGTTGATCCTGAACACCACAAGCCGAGATCTGTTGATGCATGAAAGCCTACACCAGATGGTATGCTATATGATGAGATAATGGTATGGGGGGAATACGATCAGCAGAGTTGATCCTGAACACCACAAGCCGAGATCTGTTGATGCATGAAAGCCTACATCAGATGGTATGCCACATGATGAGATAATGGTATGGGGGGAATACGATCAGCAGAGTTGATCCTGAACACCACAAGCGAGATCTGTTGATGCATGAAAGCCTACATCAGATGGTATGCCACATGATTGAGATAATGGTTATGGGGGAATACGATCAGCAGAGTTGATCCTGAACACCACAAGCCTAGATCTGTTGATGCATGAAAGCTACATCAGATGGTATGCCACATGATGAGATAATGGTGAGGGGGAATACGATCAGCAGAGTTGATCCTGAACACCACAAGCCGAGATCTGTTGATGCATGAAAGCCCTACATCAGATGGTATGCCACATGATGAGATAATGGTATGGGGGAATACGATCAGCAGAGTTGATCCTGAACACCACAAGCCTAGATCTGTTGATGCCATGAAAGCCTACATCAGATGGTATGCCACATGATGAGATAATGGTATGGGGGGAATACGATCAGCAGAGTTGATCCTGAACACCACAAGCGAGATCTGTTGATGCATGAAAGCCTACATCAGATGGTATTGCCACCATGATGAGCTAATGGTATGGGGGAATACCGATCAGCAGAGTTGTACCTGAACACCACAAGCCGAGATCTGCTTGATGCATGAAAGCCTACATCAGATGGTAATGCCACCATGATGAGATAATGGTCTATGGGGGAATACGATCAGCAGAGCTTGATCCTGGAACACCACAAGCCGAATACTCGTTGATGCATGAAAGCCTACATCAGATGGTATGCCAACATGATGAGATAATGGTATGGGGGAATACGATCAGCAGCAGTTGATCCTGAACACCACAAGCCGAGATCTGTTGATGCATGAAAGCCTTACATTCAGATGGTATGCCACATGATGAGATAATGGTATGGGGAATACGAGTCAGCAGAGTTGATCCTGAACACCACACGCCGAGATCTGTTGAATGCATGAAAGTCCTACATCAGATGTATCAATGCTGCGATCATGGTATGAGATAAATGGTATGGGGGAATACGATCAGCAGAGTTGATCCTGAACACCAACAAGCCGAGATCTGTTGAATGCATGAAGTCCTACATCAGCTGCGTTATGCCACATGATGAGATAATGGTATGGGGGAATACGATCAGCAGAGATGATCCTGAACACCACAAGCCGAGATCTGTTGATGCATGAAAGCCTACATCAGATGGTATGCCACATGATGAGATAATGGTATGGGGGAATACGATCAGCAGAGTTGATCCTGAACACCACAAGCCGAGATCTGTTGATGCATGAAAGTCTACATCAGATGGTATGCCACATGATGAGATAATGGTATGGGGGGAATATGACCAGCAGAGTTGATCCTGAACACCACAAGCCGAGATTTGTTGATGCATGAAAGTCTACACCAGATGGTATGCCACATGATGAGATAATGGTATGGGGGGAATACGATCAGCAGAGTTGGTCCTGAACACCTATGTCAGTTGGTATGCCACATGATGAGATGATGATCTAACACAAAGCCAGACATGACAGTCACTTACCTGGAAACCACCCTCATTCAAAGCCCTGGCCCCGTAGCCAATCCTCTTCCCACTCTTGAACAGTTTGACGTGGTGCGGGTGTGTCTTCAGCTGCTGCAGTTCTTGGAATGGGTTCACGTAAGGATTCCTGTAGTCAAGGCCAACCTGTACAACATAATCCTACAGTTGAACTGTAAACCAAATTATTTGGAACTAACACGGGACTCCAAAATATAACTGAGTTCATCATGAGAACTCATCATCATCATGTGCCATACCAATAAGCGTGAGTGATCATGTTTCGCCATCTAACATGATCACCAGACTTGTGGATCAGCTCTGTATTCTTGTCCTCTGACCATGCCAGGTGGTCAAGCCATCCAGATATTTACTTCTCTTCTGTGCACTTCCTCTTTTCCCCTCAATCTTGCCAGCTGTCACCAAGTTCTCTAGTTTATTTCTCCTCATAACAAGCTCCAAAAATTTGACTTCCTGAAGACACAAGTATCTGCTCCATTTACATCTCTGCATTGTACAATTCTTGACAACTCATAATTACACTATAGGTCAATGTTATAACAGCCATTTCTTCTTCTTCTGCTGCGTTCATCCAGAGTCTTTTTTTGGATGTGATTGTGTTGTGCCTGTTTACAGCGGAGCTGTGATATTGAGCCTTTAGGCCGACACATCCGACTTCTGTGGGCGTTTGTTAACTGGGTTAACCTTCCCAGGGACATAGCCATTTGAGTTTTGTCTTTCTCGGTATAACAACACTGTGATGTCTGCAATACAAATTTTACAGATGTGACACTTTATCTGTAATCACAAAATGTAGAGAAGCATAATCATCCATGTCAATCAGCAAGCCACTTATATATAATTTTCTTCATTTGCTCGATATCTGTTTTATGCTTACAGCGTAATTTCCCTGTGCTTATTAAAGCACTGATAGAATATAGTGCTCTATACACTTCTTGAAGCACTGACAGGATATAGTGATCTATACACTTCTTGAAGCATGACAGAGTATACTGCTCTATACACTTCTTAAAACACCAATGGTTCTACTCCAGACTTAGCTTTCTGCACAGGAGACATCCTCCACAAAATCGATCGCCATGTGCTGGACCAATTAGCAGGTAGTGACCACAGACCAATCAAGCTTGAAATGAATATGGGGTATGTTCCACAGGAGCAAAAGCCCTTGCCCCGCTGGAATTACAAACGAGCAGATTGGGACAGATTTGCCATACTAACAGACAAATATTGTGAAAACATAAATACACGATATGGCAACATAAAGCAAATGGTGGAAAGTCTAAACAGAGCGATAATACAGGCAGCCACTGAGTCCATTCCAAGAGGAGCAAGGAAAAATTACAAACCATACTGGACTGAAGAACTACAAAGTTTGGAGGACAAAGTTGAAGATGCCAGGAAGACAGCAGAGAGAGAACAAACAATTGAAGCAAACATCTCTCTCAAAGCCATCTCAGCAAAATATAAAAGAACAGTAAATCAAACAACAAGAGATTGTTGGAGGGAAAAAACAGAAAACCTGAATTTTGACAGGGATGGAAACAAACTATGGAAACTAGTGAAAGCCATGAACAATGAAGGACCTAGAAACAAACAAATAACAATTAAACAAGGAAATGCCTTGCTTACAGGCAAAAAGGCTGCAAATGCACTAATGGAACACTATGCAAATGCAAACCACATTGATATTACAACCGAACAGAAGAAAGCAATCAAAGACAAACAGATACATCATAGAAATACAGAGACAGCAGCAGAATATATGATGGCAAATCTAACAATGGAAGAAATGGAACAGGCAATGAATACCCTAAAAAAGAAGAAATCACCAGGAAAGGATGGAATCACAAATGAAATGCTAATAGGACTTGGCACCAAGGCAAAGAAGAAACTACTAGCAGTCCTAAATAACAGTTGGAAGAGAGGAATAGTCCCACAGGCATGGAAGGAAGCTATACTAATACCAGTCCCAAAGAAAGGAAAAGACCTGGAAGAACCAAATGGCTATCGACCTATCAGTCTACTGAGCTGTGTAGGAAAATTAATGGAACGCATTATCAATGGCAGGCTAACATGGCATCTGGAAGAAAACAAACTCTTAACACCACACCAAGCAGGATTCAGAAAATACAGATCCACTGAAGATCAAATAACCTATATAGCTCAGGAAATAGAGGATGCCTTCCAAGAGAAAAAGCACACACTAGCAGTCTGGATAGATTTAGAAAAAGCATTTGATAAAGTATGGAAGGAAGGACTGAAAGTAAAACTGCAAAACATGCATGTTTGTGGAAAAATGTATAAATGGATCAGCCACTACCTTGAGAACAGAACTGCCAGGACAAAAGTACAAGGACAAACAAGCAAAATGATGCTACTGGAGCAAGGTGTCCCCCAAGGAGGAGTTCTTTCACCAACATTATTCCTAGCATATATAAATGACATTACAGAAAATTTTCCAGCCAGAGTACACACATCCTCCTTTGCAGATGACCTAGCCATATGGACATCTGAAGAATATATTAGTACAGCTAACAGCAGAATACAGCAAGCCTTATTAGCGCTAGAGGACTGGTCAAAATCATGGCTAGTGAAGATAAGTGAGGAGAAAACAACATGCACAGTGTTCTCCCTCTCAAATAAAACTCAGCAACCTAAGCTGGTATTGAATGGAAAAATATTGCGCCATGAAGAAAATCCAAACTATCTAGGAGTCACCTTTGATCGTCGCCTGACATGGAAGACACAGGTTGAGAAAAATCGAACAAGAGCAAGGCAGAGAATGGCAATCATGAAAAAGCTTGCTGGTACAACGTGGGGAGCAGATGAGAAAGTTCTCAAGAAGTTATATACTGGACGGGTGAGGCCAGTACTGGAATATGGCATTGCAGCTTGGGCAACAGCAGCTAAGTCAAACTTTAACAAAATAAGTAGAGTCCAAAACCAAGGAATGCGAATCATAACTGGAAGCCTGAAGACAACGCCTATTAATGAACTAGAAAAGATCACTTGTTTACAACCAATGCAGGATAGAAGAGATAGCAGAGCCCAGCAACAAGCAGAAAAATTTAGAAGATTGACAGACCACCCTATGTACAACAGATTTAATGGTTTTGGAAAGGGAAGACTGAAGCGTAGCAACTTTGTAGAAACTGCAAAACGAAGGATTAGGGCAGATCCTATACTTAACATATCAACAGTCAAGCCCATACACAATGCACACAACTTCCCAGCTTGGAGACAGCAGCAACTGCCTGAGATGATAGAAAACATTCCTGGTATTGAGAAAAAGAACACTCAGCATGAAACCGAAAGAAGAGAAATAACCCTAAACTACATAAAAGAACATTACCCAAGCAGGAATTGGACCCATGCATATACAGATGGATCAGCCAAAAATTCAATAGAGAATGGAGGAGGAGGAATTCTCCTAAATTTAAAAAATGGAGTGAAAAAAACACATTCAATGGCAACTGGAAAATTTTCAAGTAACTTTAAAGCGGAGGTAGAGGCTTTGAAAACTGCAGCAGAAATGCTCCTGATGGAGGAAAATAAAGAGAAGCAAATAGCTATCTTCACAGATGCAAAGTCAGCTGTCTCAATACTCAAGAGCAATAACAGCACAGAACTAACTGACCTAAGAGCAGCACTCCATGGTCTATGCCAGAAATCCAAAAAAGTTGTAATACAGTGGATCCCATCACATTGCAGTATACCTGGAAATGAAGAGGCTGACAGACTGGCAAAAGAGGGCGGACGACTACCACAGCCTGACATAGACATAACCTATAATGAGGCAAAGAGGTTGATAAAAAGCACTTATAGAACCAAATGGGAATCTGAGCATCCAGGCCATCAGAAGGATGATGCATATTACAAACTCGACCGAAGAGAACAAGTAGCAATCTTCAGACTCCGCACAGGACATAACAGGCTGAAATACCACTTGTTCAATAAACTAAAGATAGGAGATACTGATGAATGTAATTGTAGAACTGGAAAAATGACAGCAAAACATTTGCTGCAGGATTGCCCAACGTATGCAGAACAGAGAAAGATATTTTGGCCCACACCTGCTTCATTTGAGGACAAGCTCTATGGAGATATCAACAAGCTCAAGTTGACCGCAGCTTACTTTAACTACATACAGGTTGACATTTAAAGGTGCATGAAGACCCAGAGGCATGAAATGAAATATTGCTTGGATAGCAAATCCATTATGTGGAAAGTCCAAATCGAAAGCTCGCTGTGTGGGCTTCATAAAAGGTGGAAAAGTGTCCTAGTGGCACGAAATGGAATATTGCTTGATAGCAAATCCATTACGTGGAAAGTCCGAATCAAAAGCCCATTGTGTGGGCTTCATAAAAGGTGGAAAAGTGTCCTAGTGGCATGAAATGGAATATTGCTTGGATAGCAAATCCATTACGTGGAAAGTCCGAATCGAAAGCTCACTGTGTGGATGTCATCTGCAGACTGCATACTTCTGGTTTCCGGAAGAACAGCCTATGGTGAACGGAAGGCCCAATATACGGAAGTGAGGCTAAGCAGCCATGTGCAGGACGTGACGATTCCTTGGGTGAGCCCAGTACCAGAGCGCTATGTATCGGCTCTGCAAGTATGGAAGCCTCCTTGGATGGCGGGGAATGCCCATGGTCTGCCCCTGCCTTCCCTTGAGGGCTGACCAGGATCTTTGGCTGTTCTATATGGACCAGCTGGGATGGGGGATAACACCACAACAGTGAGAGTCAAACGTCCTAAGAAACCCCCGGGAAGGTTAACCCGGTCAACAAATGCCCGCAGAAGTCGGATGTGTCGGCCTAACGGCGCAAGAACGCAGCTCTGCTGTAAACAGGCACAACGCAATCACATCCAAAAAAAAACTCCGGATGAACGAAGAAGAAGAAAACACCAATGGGATATACTGCTCTATACACTTCTTGAAGCACTGAAGAATACACTGCTCTATACACTTCTTGAAGCACTGACAGAATACACTGCTCTATACACTTCTTGAAGCACTGACAGAATACACTGCTCTATACACTTCTTGAAGCACTGACAGGTTATCGTGCTATATAGACTTCTTGAAGCACTGACAGAATACACTGCTCTATACACTTCTTGAAGCACTGACAGAATACACTGCTCTATACACTTCTTGAAGCACTGACAGGTTATCGTGCTCTATACACTTCTTGAAGCACTGAAGAATACACTGCTCTATACACTTCTTGAAGCACTGACAGAATACACTGCTCTATACACTTCTTGAAGCACTGACAGAATACACTGCTCTATACACTTCTTGAAATAAATGGGGAGAACCGTTGAGGCCACTAAGACGATTACATAAATAGACACACATAGTATTATTTGGCGCTCACAGAAGAAGAAGAAGAAGGAAATAAAGATTAGAAGACGCACTAGACAACATAAAATTTGAAAGCTATAATAGTTATCGACCGGGATCGAACCTGTCGCCTCCAAATGACGACGGCACCTCGCTGCAGGAACAAGTGTACTTTGACGAACGACCAACTAGACACTTCTTGAAGCACTGGCAGGATACACTACTCTATACACTTCTTGAGGAACTGACAGGGTATAGTGCTCTATACACTCCTTGAAGCACTGGCAGGATATACTGCTACATACACTTCTTGAAGCACTGACAGGATATACTGCTCCATATTTCAAACTTTTCGAAGACCTAGGTATCCGCTCCATTCACATCTCTGCACTGTATAATTCTTGAAAACTTGTAATTAAAATATAGGTCAATGCTATAACTTTAGCCATTTGAGCTTGTCTTTAGCAGGGTAACAACAGTGTGATGTCTGTCAGCAGTATAATTTTACTACAAAGTCAGGCAGATACTAAGTTACACTAAAGTTACTAAAGAAGTAAATTATACATTCAAAACACTTAACACAATTCCCATAGACACTAAAATAGCATAATTTACACTATACTTCTAGTTAGTTAGTCAGTCGCGGTTCCAACTTCACGGCAAAGGGTCACCCCCATAATGCTCCTTTCCTGTGCCAGCGAATATCACATCAGTAGCGACAAACCAACAGCACGTACAGGCAAGTACATGCATAAGGTCGCTGCCAGAATGCCCAAACAACTGTCTGTCACAAAAATTACAGTTCATCGTCGATGGAAGCGGTAGACACTAGAAAAGCAGCAGCTTCACACACATTACTGCATAATGCAAAACTAGCTAGTTTAGCAACCGGCCAGCCACCATTTTATGAACATGTAGTTCACAATACAAACAACCGTGGACAGATGTAAAAGCACTCCACATGAAATCCACAGCTCACAGTGTCGCTACAAGCACTTAACTCAGTAGCTGGGCGACAGAACCATGCACTACCAGACCAATGTGAGGAAAATGCGTAAGCAAGTTGTAGTCAAAAGCAAAAACATCCCTGAAGCCATAACAGCTCAACTGCCTATCTGCCATATTGGACCAGAAGTCATACTTCTACAACACTCCAGCCACTACCACTCTAAAGAAGTAAATTATACTTACCACAATTCCCACAGACACTAAAGGGGCCCCATCATCTATGTGGTAGAGAAATGATCCACCATAAAGGTTCTTCTTGTCGGCATTCTGCAATTTACAATGTACACTTAGAATGCAGCTGTCATGGCACAATGATCACTGCACTTGCCTGCCATGACAGTGTACCGGGGTCAATCCCTCAGAAGAGGCAGGATAATTTTTTGGGGGACCAGTACATCTCTGGCTCTGTGGTGATGGGATTACAGATGCAATCTGTAATCCCGCATCATCTTCATGTGCCATGCCGGTAAGCATGGGTGGTCATGTTTTGCCATCTTACTCGAACACCAGAGTCGTGGATCAGCTCAGTGTTCTTGTCTCGACCACACAACGTGGCCAAGCCATCCAGGCATTTACTTCTCTGCCCTCACCTTGCTCTCTTCCCCTCGATCTTGCCAGTTGTCACCAAGTTCTCCAATTTTGTTCTTCTCATAAAGTGACCAAAAAATTGTGACTATGTCTAATTTCTCTAATCAGTTTACGGTTATCGTTTGTTTCTTGTAGGATTTAGTCACTGATTTTTCTGTCTGTCCATGATATTCTTTGCATTTTCCCCAGAAACCACATTTCCAAAACCATCAGATATTTTTCAGCTTGTCTGCTCATTGTCCACGCCTCACATCCATACAAATGCACAGGTTCTATGTAGCACCTCAACACTCTTTTTCCCGTTGCAAATGACATCTTGTTATTGGTCAGTATGTTTTCCATCTTGCAAAAGGCTGCCTTCAATCCTGTATACCATGTTCAAAGCACAACAGACCTTATGTTGATTTTCATACAATGGTATGAGTGCCAATGGTTCAGAAAGCAATGGCAAACTACTGAACGTAAACTTGCCAAGAAATTATAGATGGCTGAAAAATGCTGGGGTTGACTGCGGCACCCTGTAAAGGATATGAAACTAACTTTGTAAAAACCCTGAAGTTATTCTAGCATAAAAATGGGCGCTAGACAATATTCATAATGGGAGGCAACATTTTAGAAATTCAAAATAATGATTTCACATGGTGAATTTGAATAGTAAAGACACAAACAATAGATTTCACGATTTATTCCCTGGCATATCTCATAACACAAAAATGTGTGAATATGTATGTTGTATATTTCAGCTTGAAAGATTTATCTTATTGCTTAAGTTTACGTTGTGTGATTTCTGCAGTATGTAACTGACGAGATGCAGTGAAATATGCCAGGCAATAAATCATGCAATCTATTTTTTGTGTCTTCGTAATTAAAATTTTCATAATGTTCTGGGAATTTGGGAATTTTCTGAAAATTATCTGGGCAGGAGAGGTGGTGCTGAAGAGAACTGTCCATGTCTCCTCATATGTCATCTAGAATATGTAAAGGTTCTAGAAAAACTGGGAATGAAAAGAGAGTTGATGAAAGAAATAAAAACGAGTACAGTGAAATATTTGGCCACATTAAAAGACATAATACTCTTATAAAAACTATACTGAATGGCAAGGTTGAGGGCAAGTGAGCAAGAGGTAGACAATGATACAAGTGGGAAGACAACATAAAGAGATGGATGAACATCAGTCAATCTGACGAGAATGTCAAGTCAGGATGAGAGACAGACAGTGTTGGAGATCCATTGCAGCAAACCTTCATTGTGAAGACGGCACCTGATTGATTGAAAGGCCTAACAACTCACTTCCTAATTGCAATATCTGCTATGGGCGTACCTTCACCTTTTACAATTAGAAATCTGGCAGCTTAGGTCTTGAGAAATGCACTACTGACACCTGGCCGATGAATGTGTGTGTTCCCACTATACACACGATCTCGAAGGGCCTTGACCACATCTGCGCACCAATACCCCACCCAGCAGGTGCAGATCCTGCCAGTGTGTCCTCTTACTCGTTTTCCAACACACCAACATGCCCTAGGGAAAAGACCAGCATGCCCTTGGGAAAAGACCAGCATGTCCCTGGGGAAAAGACCAACATGCCCTGGGGAAAAGACCAACATGCCTTGGGGAAAATATAAGCATGCTCTGGGGACAAGATCAGCATGCCCTGGGGAAAAGACCAGCATATCCTGGGGAAAAGACCAGCATGCTCTGGGGACAAGATCAGCATGCCCTGGGGAAAAGACCAGCATATCCTGGGGAAAAGACCAGCATGCCCTGGGGAAAAGACCAGCATATCCTGGGGAAAAGACCAGCATGCTCTGGGGACAAGATCAGCATGCCCTGGGGAAAAGACCAGCATATCCTGGGGAAAAGACCAGCATGCCCTGGGGAAAACATCAGCATGCCCTGGGAAAAATATAAGCATGCCCTGGGGAAAAGACCAGCATGCCCTGGGGAAAAGACCAGCATGCCCTGGGGAAAAGGCGAGCATGCCCTGGTGAAAATATAAGCATGCCCTGGGGAAAATATAAGCATGCCCTGGGGAAAAGGCGAGCATGCCCTGGTGAAAATATAAGCATGCCCTGGGGAAAAGACCAGCATGCCCTGGGGAAAAGGCGAGCATGCCCTGGTGAAAATATAAGCATGCCCTGGGGAAAATATCAGCATGCCCTGGGGAAAAGACCAGCATGCCCTGGGGAAAAGACTAGCATGCCCTGGGGAAAAGGCGAGCATGCCCTGGTGAAAATATAAGCATGCCCTGGGGAAAGAATAGCATGCCCTGGGGAAAAGAGCAGCATGCCCTGGGAAAATGCGAGCATGTCCTGGGGAAATTAGCAGCATGCCCTGGAAAAAAAAAGCAGCATGCCCTGGGGAAAAGACTAGCATGCCCTGGGGAAAAGAGCAGCATGCCCTGGGGAAAAGACTAGCATGCCCTGGGGAAACGATCCAACGGATGGACCCCATCTTTGATTTTATTACTTGAGGCATGCCACTCTGCATGAAGCATACCTGTCTTCACCCCTCTCAACCTGCTCTGTATGACAAGTGCAAGAATCCACTAACTGAAAAGTTGTTCGTGGCCTCTTTTGTAAGGCTGGACAATGAGTAATGAAACAGTGAAGAAAGTGGAGTCAGCAAACAAGTGGTTATTTGAGAAGAATGTTGGGGATGTTGTGGACAGAGAAGACAAATGCTGAAGCTAGTGAGTGCTGCAAGTGTTACAAGATCACTCAACAATATCATTAAGAACATACAAATGAAATTTATTGGGCATTACAACAAAAGAATAATCAATCTATTAGGTGCAATCTTCACAATAAAGGCTGGCTGCAATGGATCTCCAACACTGTCTGTTTTTTGCCTTGAAAAAAAATAAAATATATTCTCATATTTTGATAAAGCTATTATTTATAATATTATTTAATATTATAAGCAACACCAGCTGTTTTAAAATATGAGAAAACAGGTGGATGGAGAGTCATGATTGCCAATGTCTGCTTCTAAATAGGAACCTTAAAGAGGAGGAAGAGGAAGAAGGGAGGGATAAAGAAGAAAGCGGTAGAGGCGGAAGGAGATGAAGAAGCAGATGATGAAAAACAGAACCAGCAAAAGGAAGGAAGGAAGGCAGCTAGCAATGAAGGAAGGAAGGCAGCAAAGAAGAGGTGGTAGAGGAGGAAGAAGAAGAAGAAGAAGAAGAAGAAGAAGAAGAAGAAGAAGAAGAAGAAGAAGAAGAAGAAGAAGAAGAAGAAGAAGAAGAAGAAGAAGAAGAAGAAGAAGAAGAACAGCAGTAGCAAAGGCAGGCAGACAGAAAGCAATGAAGGAAGGAAGGCAGCATGGAAGGAAGACAAGGAAGAAAGAAAGGAAGGAAGCAAGGAAGAAAGCAAGCAAAGAAGGAAGAAAGAAAGGAAAGAAGGAATGAAGCATGGTATCAAGGAAGGAGTAAGGGAAGCAAACAAGCACAAGGAAGGAAGGAAGCAGGCAAAGAAGGCAGACCATACTTACAAAAGGCCATCCAACTGTATGCTCAATCCGACCGGGCCTATGCAAAGCTGGGTCAATCTCCCACAATTCCTTCACCCCAATCCCATATGACTGATGCTGGCAATTCTTTCTTAAATCAAATTTCCTGAACAATGTTTTTGCTAGGTGACCATGGCAGCCCTCACCAAACATGGTAACTTTGGCACTAAACTCCATCCCTCGCTGAAACGATTCCTGTAATGATGGGAAAGTGACAATGGGAAAGTGACAACGGCAGGATTCACAATGGGGAAATGAATTACAATAATAACTATAGAAATCATTTATGACTAAGAGTTATCATCATAATTCTCTTCTACATTTGCCACCAAGCATCATGGGAAGAAATAGTTGATGTTCAAGAGCTCGATGGGTGGCACTGGATAGTGTCCTTCAATGTGATTGTACCAAGATAAGTAATAATAGATAAATATGAGGTCAGCATGGCCGAATGGATACGAGCACTCATTCTTAAACATCTGGTTGTGCTGATGCCAAGGTAATGGTTCAACCCTACACAGGACAATTGCATTAAAATGTTGACTTTTTGTCCTTGACTTGGGGATGTAAATTACAAGTACCTCTGAAGTCAGAATGGGCTCGCTTGATGGCAAGGGACACTAGTAATAGGGAAAACTATCCCACACATAAAAATCAGTCTAGTGCACTTGAAGTAGCCGCAGGTGTATGGACTAAAATTTAGTTCTAAGCAAGCGAGCACACATACAAACATATAAACCATCATCATCATGTGTCATGTCGATAAGCATGGGCAGTCATGTTTCACCATCTCACGATCATCAGAGTCGTGGATCAGCTCTGTGTTCTTGTCTCGACCATGTCACAGGGCTAAGCCATCCAGATATTTACTTCTCTGCCTTCCCCTTGTTCTTTTCCCCTCAATCTTGCCGGATGTTACCAAGTTCTCTAATTTATTTCTCCTAATTAATGTCCAAAAAATATGACTATGTCTAATTTCTCTAAGCGGTTTACGGTTTTAATTTGTTTCTTTGGTTTTTCTGTCTGCCCATGGTATTCTTTGCATTTCCTCAGAAACCACATCTCCCATTAGATGTTTTTCAGCGTGTCTGCTCATTGTCCACTCTTCACATCCATACAAAAGTACATATTCTATGTAGCACTTCAACACACTTTTTCTCGTTGCATTTGACATCATTTTATTGGTCAGTATGTTTTCTATCTTACAAAAAGCTACCTTGTTCTAATCTCTTCAAGGCACCTCCCTTCAGATGTGACTGTTAAGAGATAGTTGTACCAATTCATTTGTTTAAGAATATTCCCATTTATCTATATATTACACTGTGGTATTTATTTCTTCATAATCTGTCTTCTCACAATTTAATTCTAAATAAATAAATACATTAAAACTGTTAGACGTTTTGGTTAGTGAAACCTTTATCAAGATATCAGTAACATAACTAAGAATACAATTATTATAAGTAATAAGACAGTTATAGTCAGGTCTTAGTCAGATATGACTGACCTACTGTACAACACTAGACTGTACTACCTGCTTTCTGTTAGCGTCAAAAGTTGGCTGCACTTACCAAGCCCAACAGCCCACATTGTGCCAATGTATTTGGGCGGACGAGTGCAATTGGGAGGGTGCAAGCCTTACCCTAGTGCAAGGAGATACAACCTAAAGACTAAATGTCATGACAGGGCAGAACAGGCCGTAAGCCTTGGTCAGCAACTGGTCTAGGATGGAAGCTCCTGATAGGCAGGCAGACAGATTATTGCTTTGCTGATCTGGCAGCTTCTGCAGCTTGTCTTGTTCGAGATGTATTAGTGTCACCTTTCCTCTAGAGTAAACTAGGCAGGCCGAGAGAGGGATCATGCTGCATGGGCAACACATGGTCTTACAATTCAGCCCAGACTTATGGTGTTATGGAGAGGTGTAACTCCATTTCCAAACTATTGTCTATCAAGACGGCAAGGCAGCAATCAAGACACAATCTATAAGTGAGGCCACATTACTGGATTTTGGCTTTGCTGCAATTTCTGTTGCTATCCATCATACTATATGTGTAATGGAAAAATATCTATGAGCTATTGTAAACAAGGATTCAATATATTAGTTGTTATTGTCTCTGGACAAATGAAATGATTTAAGACAAGCAGTTTTGTTAGCTTACTTTTGGAGACCCATCTTTGGCAACGCCGACATCATTTGTAGCCACGCCCTTGACACTGCCATCTTCATGGTAGAGAACCTGGGGATGGAGTGACATCGCATTGAGTCTAGATCATATGGAGTCTAGATTGTATTGAATCCCCCCCCCCCCCCCAATGACGTGTCTTGACCTTGCCGTGGTAGAGGGGCTTGTGTGTCCCAATGACCCCAAGAGCTATGCTGACGGAAGCACAACTACATGTCGGACAGGTCTTGGGATAGGGACCAGACCAAGAGAGATATAACCTGCTGCTATGCAGGTAGACTGAGGATAGGCAGTCAAAGTCCGAATCAGGTGCATGATGCCACTAATTCTTGGTTCAGATACAAACTCTAAGGCTATCAGCTGTGGGATATGGCTGAACGTCTCTAAGTCAATATCCCCCGGATGTGAGGGCCGGGCCGATACTCACACACTGAAAGTGGAGGAGAGATGCTGAGCCTGCTACATACTTGATCCAGACTCATGTTCTACGGCGCTCAGCCGAGGGATATGAGGGACCCCCTGGATGAGAGGATCTGGCCGTTACTCGCTCACTGTTGCATGGAGGTAAGGTACTAAGCCTGCAGCACATGTAACCTACCTCATGAGCGTTACTAAAGGTGAACAAGCGACCCAATCGCACGCAATGGTTACGATGCAAGTCTTTACTGGAGCTCATTGAGTGAGCATAGTCAAAGGTGGAAAAACGACTCGTTAACACACTATGGAACGCTTGGCTAGCGAACCCATTACGCGGAAGTCCGAAGCAAAAGTTTGCCGAGTGGAAGTCGTCACATTAACACGAAATGGAATGCTTGGCTAGCGAACCCATTACGTGGAAGTCCGAAGCAAAAGCTTACGGAGTGGATTTCATCACATTAACACAAAATGGAATGCTTGGCTAGCGAATCCGTTACGTGGAAGCCCTAAGTAAAAATCTGCAGAGTGGATGTCATCCGCAGACTGACTGTTCCTGGTTTTCATGGGGAGTGGCCAGTGGCGATCGAGATGCCCAATACATGGAAGTCAGGAATTAAAGCAGCCATGAGTAGGACATGGCGATCCCTTGGGTGAGCCCAGTCTCAGAGCATTATGTGCCGGCTCTGCAATTATGGAAGCCTCCTTGGATGGCGGGGAATGCCCATAGTCTGCCCCTGCCTTCCCTTGAGGCTTGACCGTGCTGCCTCTGACCGTTCTGCCTTGACCAGCTGAGATGTGGGCAACACCACAACAAAATGCCCCTCGAAACCTCCAGGACGGTCAACCTGATACACATTGAAGTGAGGAATTAAAGCAGTCATGAGTAGGACATGGCGATTCCCAGAGCTATGTGTCGGCTCTGCAAATATGGAAGCCACCCTGGATGGCGGATAATGCCCATGGACTGTCCTTGCCTTCCCTTGAGGGCTGATCGTGAAGTATTCGACCATTCTAACTTGACCAGCTGGGATGTGGATGGCACCACAAATGTGAGAGTCCCCCAGGAATGCTAACCTGGTTTAAAATTCGTACGTTAAAGTCATATGTGTTGGCCTAAGAGTTTTGGCCTAAGGGTGTATAACAAAGCACACTACAATCACATCTGAAAAAACACTCTGGATGAACGCAGAAGAAGAAGAAGAAGAAGAAGAAGAAGAAGAAGAAGAAGAAGAAGAAGAAGAAGAAGAAGAAGAAGAAGAAGAAGAAGAAGAAGAAGAAGAAGAAAAAGAAGAAGAAGAAGAAGAAGAAGAAGAAGAAGAAGAAGAAGAAGAAGAAGAAGAAGAAGAAGAAGAAGAAGAAGAAGAAGAAGAAGAATTGAATCAATCAATCAAGATCACACCGAGTCAAGATCACATTGAATGAAGTCAATAATGATCAAATTGATCCGGGAAGGTTAAACCGGTCAACAAATGCCCACAGAAGTCAGATGTGTCGGCCAAAAGGTGCAAATAAACAGGCACAACGCAAAAACGTCTGAGTGAGAGCGGAATGTCCTTTAAAGCACCAGGGAAGGTTAACCTGGTCAACAAATGCCTGCAGAAGTCGGATGTGTCGGCCTAAAGGTGCAATTAAACAAGCATAACGCAATTATATCTGAAAAAACACCCCAGATGCAGAAGAAAAAGAAGATCACATTGAATGAAGTCAAGACTATACTGAATGAAGTCAATCAAGATCACACTGAATGAAGTCAATCAAGATCACACTGAATGAAGTCAATCAAGATCACACTGAATGAAGTCAATCAAGATTACACTGAATGAAGTCAATCAAGATTACACTGAATGAAGTCAATCAAGATCACATTGAATGAAGTCAATCAAGATTACATTGAATGAAGTCAATCAAGATCACATTGAATGAAGTCAATCAAGATCACACTGAATGAAGTCAATCAAGATTACACTGAATGAAGTCAATCAAGATCACACTGAATGAAGTCAATCAAGATTACACTGAATGAAGTCAATCAAGATCACACTGAATGAAGTCAATCAAGATCACACTGAATGAAGTCAATCAAGATTACACTGAATGAAGTCAATCAAGATCACATTGAATGAAGTCAATCAAGATTACATTGAATGAAGTCAATCAAGATCACATTGAATGAAGTCAATCAAGATTACACTGAATGAAGTCAATCAAGATTACATTGAATGAAGTCAATCAAGATTACACTGAATGAAGTCAATCAAGATTACACTGAATGAAGTCAATCAAGATCACATTGAATGAAGTCAATCAAGATCACATTGAATGAAGTCAATCAAGATTACATTGAATGAAGTCAATCAAGATCACATTGAATGAAGTCAATCAAGATACACATTGAATGAAGTCAATCAAGATCACATTGAATGAAGTCAATCAAGATACACTTGAATGAAGTCAATCAAGATCACATTGAATGAAGTCAATCAAGATCACATTGAATGAAGTCAATCAAGATTACACTGAATGAAGTCAATCAAGATCACATTGAATGAAGTCAATCAAGATCACACTGAATGAAGTCAATCAAGATCACACTGAATGAAGTCAATCAAGATCACATTGAGTGAAGTCAATCAAGATCACATTGAGTGAAGTCAATCAAGATAACAATGAATGAAGTCAATCAAGATCACACTGAATGAAGTCAATCAAGATCACATTAAATGAAGTCAATCAAGATCACATTAAATGAAGTCAATCAAGATCACATTGAGTGAAGTCAATAAAGGTCACATTGAATGAAGTCAATCAAGATCACATTGAATGAAGTCAATCAAGATAAAATTGAATGAAGTCAATCAAGATCACATTGAATGAAGTCAATCAAGATAAAATTGAATGAAGTCAATCAAGATCACACTGAATGAAGTCAATCAAGATCACACTGAATGAAGTCAATCAAGATCACATTAAATGAAGTCAATCAAGATCACATTGAGTGAAGTCAATAAAGGTCACACTGAATGAAGTCAATCAAGATCACATTGAATGAAGTCAATCAAGATAAAATTGAATGAAGTCAATCAAGATCACATTGAATGAAGTCAATCAAGATCACAATGAATGAAGTCAATCAAGATCACATTGAATGAAGTCAATCAAGATCACATTGAATGAAGTCAATCAAGATAACACTGAATGAAGTCAATCAAGATCACATTGAATGAAATCAATCAAGATAACATTGAATGAAGTCAATCAAGATCACATTGAATGAAGTCAATCAAGATAACACTGAATGAAGTCAATCAAGATAACAATGAATGAAGTCAATCAAGATCACATTGAATGAAGTCAATCAAGATCATACTGAATGAAGTCAATCAAGATAACACTGAATGAAGTCAATCAAGATAAAATTGAATGAAGTCAATCAAGATCACATTGAATGAAGTCAATCAAGGTCACACTGAATGAAGTCAATCAAGATCACATTGAATGAAGTCAATCAAGATAAAATTGAATGAAGTCAATCAAGATCACATTGAATGAAGTCAATCAAGATAACACTGAATGAAGTCAATCAAGATCACATTGAATGAAATCAATCAAGATAACATTGAATGAAGTCAATCAAGATCACATTGAATGAAGTCAATCAAGATAACACTGAATGAAGTCAATCAAGATAACAATGAATGAAGTCAATCAAGATCACATTGAATGAAGTCAATCAAGATCACATTGAATGAAGTCAATCAAGATAACATTGAATGAAGTCAATCAAGATCACACTGAATGAAGTCAATCAAGATAACACTGAATGAAGTCAATCAAGATCACACTGAATGAAGTCAATCAAGATCACATTGAATGAAATCAATCAAGATAACATTGAATGAAGTCAATCAAGATCACATTGAATGAAGTCAATCAAGATAACACTGAATGAAGTCAATCAAGATAACAATGAATGAAGTCAATCAAGATCACATTGAATGAAGTCAATCAAGATCACATTGAATGAAGTCAATCAAGATCACATTGAATGAAGTCAATCAAGGTCACACTGAATGAAGTCAATCAAGATCACACTGAATGAAGTCAATCAAGATAAAATTGAATGAAGTCAATCAAGATCACATTGAATGAAGTCAATCAAGATAACACTGAATGAAGTCAATCAAGATCACATTGAATGAAATCAATCAAGATAACATTGAATGAAGTCAATCAAGATCACATTGAATGAAGTCAATCAAGATAACACTGAATGCAGTCAATCAAGATAACAATGAATGAAGTCAATCAAGATCACATTGAATGAAGTCAATCAAGATCACATTGAATGAAGTCAATCAAGATAACATTGAATGAAGTCAATCAAGATCACACTGAATGAAGTCAATCAAGATAACACTGAATGAAGTCAATCAAGATCACACTGAATGAAGTCAATCAAGATCACATTGAATGAAATCAATCAAGATAACATTGAATGAAGTCAATCAAGATCACATTGAATGAAGTCAATCAAGATAACACTGAATGAAGTCAATCAAGATAACAATGAATGAAGTCAATCAAGATCACATTGAATGAAGTCAATCAAGATAACATTGAATGAAGTCAATCAAGATAACACTGAATGAAGTCAATCAAGATAACACTGAATGAAGTCAATAAAGATAACTTTGAATGAAGTCAATCAAGATAACACTGAATGAGGTCAATTAAGATCATACTGAATCAAGTTAATTAAGATCATATTAAATCAAGATTACATTGAACTGAGATCACATTGGTTCAAGATAACATTGCAGCAACACCACACTGAGTCAAGATCACACTGAATCAAATAAATCAAAATCACATTGAATTGAGATCACATTGAATTGAGATGACATCCAATCGAGATTACATTGATTAAAGATCACACTGCAGCAACATCACACTGAGTCAAGATCACATTGAATCAATCAAGATTACATTGAATCAAGATCACACTGAAACAAGTTGAGTCTAGAGTCAAGATCACACTGCAATTTATGTTGTCATCTGTTTCTGGAAAGAATGCCCTTTTCATTTTTTTGTCTGTCCAGTCACCAGAGACACCAGGCTCACCTCACTGGCTGCACAACCTGGATACAGTTCAACCCCTAGGGCCTCGGCCTGCTCCCCCAACCATCTGACAAGGTTTCCCAGGCGAATGATATAGTTCCCGTGGTTTTTTAGTGGCATTCCTGAAACAAATTACAACTTGTCAGTAAATTTTAACAATGAAGACACGGACAACAGATTGCGCGATCTATTGCCTGGCACATTTCACTTCATCTTGTCAGGTACATACTGCAGAAATCAAACAACATAAAGTAAAGCAACAAGATAAAAAGACACGATAGCCAGATAATTTAAATTACTGTGTGAATATGGTTGTTGTGTATTTCAATTTGAAGAATTTATTTTATTGCTTTAAACAGACACCAAAATAATGCATGACGTCTTTCCTGGCATATTTCGTTGCATCTCGCTCCAAAGGTTGTGGGTTTACTCATTTGCAGTGAGTGAACAAATAACACTTTGACTGAAATACTAAGTACATAGTTGCTGATACTGGTCGAAAGTGGAGAACGTTAGTTTATGTGTAATTTCCGCAGTATGTACCTGACAAGATGCAGCAAATATGCCAGGCAATAAATCATGCAATCTATTGTTTGTGTCCTCATTGTTCAAATTAGGGAGTCTCCGTGGCGAAGTTGTCAAGCCGTCTGCCTCGTGCTCCAAAGGTTGTGGGTTCGATTCCGGGCTGTCTTTTTTTAGTGCATTTTTCTCAGACTCATGGGGGTTGTCACTGAAGCTACGGAGTTCATGCTTTGTGCGACACTTTCGGCAGGCCACCATGTGGAAAGAGACCGAGCCATATGGGGTAAACCTGAGGCAATGAAGTCAATCCTCTCGACTTTTAAGACTTTTTTTGTGGTCTAATTCACTACAGGAAAACATTGTTTTCACCTTCTGCATTCATCCTGAGTTTTTTTTCCGGACGTGACTGCGTTGTGTCTGTTTACAGCAGAGCTGCGTTCTTGCGCCGTTAGGCAGACACATCCGACTTCTGCGGGCATTTGTTGACCGGGTTAACCTTCCCGGGGGTTTCTTAGGATGTTTGACTCTCACTGTTGTGGCGTTATCTCCCATCCTAGCTGGCCCATATAGAACAGCCAAAGACATCCTGGTCAGCCCTCAAGGGAAGGCAGGGGCAGACCATGGGCATTCCCTGCTATCCAAGGAGGCTTCCATAATTGCAGAGCCACCACAGAGCGACCCAAGGAATCGTCACATCCTGCACATGGCTGCTTAGCCTCACTTCTGTATATTGGGCTTTCCGTTCACCATAGGCTGTTCTTCTGGAAACCAGAAGAATGCAGTGTGCAGATGACATCCACACCGTGAGCTTTCAATTCGGACTTTCCATGTACTGGATTTGCTATCCGAGCAATATTCCATTTCGTGCCACTAGGACACTTTTTCCACCTTTTATGAAGCCCACACAGTGAGCTTTTGATTCAGACTTTACATGTAATGGATTTTCTATCCAAGCAATATTTCATGTCTCTGGGAGGCTTTTGTAACTGACATACCTGTGGTATGAAGTGTGGCAGTGTAAATACTTCTTCATACACCTTTAAATGTCAACCTGTATGTAGTTAAAGTAAGCTGCGGTCAACTTGAGCTTGTTGATATCTCCATACAGCTTGTCCTCAAATGAAGCAGGTGTGGGCCAAAATATCTTTCTCTGTTCTGCATATATTGGGCAATCCTGCAGCAAATGTTTTGCTGTCATTTTTCCAGTTCAACAATTACATTCATTGGTATCTCCTATCTTTAGTTTATTGAACAAGTGGTATTTCAGCCTGTTATGTCCTGTGCGGAGTCTGAAGATTGCTACTTGTTCTCTTCGGTCAAGTTTGTAATATGCATCATCCCTCTGGTGGCCTGGATGCTCTGATTCCCATTTGGTTCTATAAGTGCTTTTTATCAACCTCTTTGCCTCATTATAGGTTATGTCTATGTCAGGCTGTGGTAATCGTCCACCGTCTTTTGCTAGTCTGTCAGCCTCTTCATTTCCAGGTATACTGCAATGTGATGGGATCCACTGTATTACAGCTTTTTTGGATTTCTGGCATAGACCATGGAGTGCTGCTCTTAGGTCAGATATTTCTGTGCTGTTATTGCTCTTCAGTATTGAGACAGCTGACTTTGCATCTGTGAAGATAGCTATTTGCTTCTCTTTATTTTCCTCCATCAAGAGCATTTCTGCTGCAGTTTTCAGAGCCTCTACCTCCGCTTTGAAGTTATTGAAAATTTTCCAGTTGCCACTGAATGTGTTTTTCTCACTCCATTTTTTAAATTTAGGAGAATTCCTCCTCCTCCATTCTCTATTGCATGCTCTTAGAAATCTAATTTTTGTAGTTCTATCTGTCTTTCTCCACAATTTATTCAGTTGTTTTAGTCTTTGAAGAGCAATAGATATTCGTCTTTTAACTTCTATCATTGTGTCACCCTTTTTGTTAATCAATAACCCAAGATATTCAAAATTGTCCACCACCTCCAATTTTAAAGCAAACACACGCCTCAAAAAATTTAACTCTTGATTAAAAACTCTCGCTTCTCTGCCTTTTGGCTAAGACCAAAGTGTAGTATTCTGCACTTGATCTAGCCAGGACCACAAGCAGAAGCGGTCATCTACATGACAAACAGGTGGCTAGGAACTTCATGGAGAAGATCTTGCCCCAGGGGAACCTGGATGAATTCCAAAAATTAAAAATGTAATACAAACCTGGCAGTAATGGGATAGGGAATGCAGATGACTTTGTTAAGTAGTAGAACTGGTCTGATGTGACTTCTTGAGTAACAGGGGCCTTGGAAGAACAACAACAAGAATAAATCAGTATTTCACTTTGCATAATAATATTAGCAGTCAAAGTGGCATAGTGTTTGTGTGCTTAGTTGACAGTGGTTCAGGTTCTCAGTCTTCTTGGTTCGCCCAACATATTTTGTCTTGGACTAATTGCGTTGTGTCAGTTTACAGCAGAGATGTGACATTTGTATCTTTCAGCTTACACATACACCTTCTGTGGGCGCGTGTTCACTGTGTTAGCTTTCCCATTAAGGCATAAGAAAGGGATGAGAAGAATGGAAAGATGAACAAATTAGGACAGTGAATAGAAAATTAAAATTAAAAAAACAATATCAAAGCCTGGGATTCTGAGATTAGCAAACTGTTTCAAATTTTCATTTCTCCTTCATTGTTCTCATGTTTTCATTCTTCTCATCCTGTTCTGATGACTTAATGTAGTCAATGGAGGGTCTTCCCAGTGTTTATATCTTGTGTTTATATGTTGTGTTTTGTGTATGTATTTGTTTGTTGATGAAGTCTAGCCACTGCAACATCCTGTGTTTTTTGTAACTGTGTTCTGTAAAGCTACATTACTTTGTGTTATTTTATTTTGTTTTCTCCTAATAGAATTTGATGCAAAGGTTGCTGCCCTTTTGCACTATATTTTCTATTTACGCACTACAACTACGGTATCATGAGCAAAAGAATAGTGAAAATCACAACTTATATCTTAACATAGAAAAAAAAAAGATAATGCATACAGATAAAACTAATATTGAGAAAGAAATATATGTTAATGAGGAAAAATTGGATGTGGTGGACAATTTTGAACATCTTGGGTCATTAATTACCAACAGTGTGTCAGGTCTTAGTCAGATATGACTGAGCTATTGTATGACAGTAGATGGTACTACCTGCTTTCTGTTAGCGCCGAATGTTGGGCGGCGATCACCACACCCGACACCCCATATTATGCCAACAGTTTTCGGTAGGAGAAGTGCAATTGGGAGGATACAAGCCCTACCCTAGTGCGATGAAATGCAACCTAAAGACTAAATGTCATGGCAGGGCCCTAAGCCTTGGTCTGCAACTGGTCTAGGATGGAAACTCTGATAGGCGAAGAGTTTGAGCATTGCTTTGCTTTTGCTGACCCTGCAGTTTCTGCAGCTTGTCTTGTTCCAGAATTATTGGTGTTACATTTCCTCTGGAGTAAACTAGGCAGGCCGATAGAGGGATCATGCTGCATGGGCAACACACGGTCTCTAAATTCAGCCCAGGCTTTGTGTTAAGGAGAGGTATAACTCCATTTTACAAACTATTGTCTGTCAAAACGGCAAAGTGCCAGTCAATTACAAACAATGGTAACACAATGAAAGAAATTAAAAGGCAAATATCTATTGCTTTTCAAAAACTAACACAACTGAATAAATTGTGGCATGGGACAGATAGACCGAAAAAAATTAGATTTTTATCTAATCTTTCCCATTGCAACATACACCTGTGAGGCTTGGACACTTACTAAACAAGCTGAACAGCGCATAAATGCCTCTGAATATAAATGTTGTAGACAGGTTCTAAGAATATCTTGGATACAGAAAAGAGCAAATGCATCCACATGACAAGATCTGAATACTGAAGAAGGTTGGCTACTAAAGAAGATAAAACAAAGAAAATTGAAATACTTTGGTCATTTGAAATGTCATGAAAGTTTGGAGAAAATAATAATGGAGGGGTATATGACTGGGAAGAGAGGAAGAGGAAGGCCAAAGAGAAGATGGGTGCAGGATGTGGCAAATTATCTCCAGATGGGTGTATCAGATGCGGGACATCTTGCTTATGACTGAGAAGTTTTCCGGAAAGTTGTTATGTGAGCAAGGTTCTGCAAAGAACATGCTACTGAATGAATGAATGCATAAGATATAAGAAGAATCACCATTGAAGGACATAAATCAATAAAAGTAGATATGCGTATAATACAGTTTTGATGGCAGAGAATGAGCAGGATCTGCAACATTTAGTAGATGCAGTTATTGTACGCAGGGAACAACTGTAACATCCACTGTCATAGCAAAATTGTTTAAAATAAGAAAAGCAATCCAGAAAAGAATATTCTTAGCATGTAAATCTCTAATGTGGCTGTGGAATGCAAGGGAGACCACTATACTAAGTTTACAAGAATAAGTTTGGGCAATATGTTCAAGAACTTCATACTGATCTTGAGACAGGATCAAACCTGGCAAATATATTTTAGCAACTATATTTGAAAATGTTGCATCTTTGAAAACCATGCTGATATACTGAATATAAGATGGAGACATAGGTAAGTAGGTGGATGCATAGACAGACATTAGTAGTTAGATGGACAGCTATAAAAATAATGTGACAGATCAGTGGTCAGACAGATAGATGACTGAATAGGTAGATTAGATATTCAGGCAAACACGTAGGTAGACAGGCAGACAAAAAGGAGACAGATTGAAGAAGATATATCTCACCCCGAGTTTCTTCCAGTCTGGGAATAGTTCATTGAGTGCTCGTGGCTCAAGGCAAGCTCCAGATAAGGTATGTCCACCTGAAAGAGATGTTTAAATGACCAGCTGTTTACAATGACCACATATGACTCCACATTGTCATTGTCAGGTCAGATATGACTGAGTTACTGTATGACAGTAGCACCTGCTTTCTACTAGCGTCGAATTTGGGTGGCGCACACCAAACCCAACACATCGCATTGTGCCAACGGCTTCGGGCAGAGGAATGCAATTAGGGGGGTACAAGCTTTACCCTAGTGCAAGGAAATGCAACCTAGAGACTAAATTTCTTTGCAGGGCAGACTAGGTCCTAAGCTTTTATCGGCAATTGGTCTAGGATGGAAGCTCCGACAGGCGGACAGAGCATTGCTTTGCTGATCTGGCAGCTTCTTCAGCTTGTCTTGTTCCAGACATATTGGTGTTACCTTTCCTCTGGAGTAAACTAGGCAAGCCAAGAGAGGGATCATGCTGCATGGGCAACAAGTGGTCTCTAAATTCAGCCCAGTCTTGTTATGGAGAGGTATAACCCCATTTTATAAACTATCATCCGTCAAGACGGCCAGGTGCCAGTCATCCAGCACAATCACAAGAAACATTCTCATGACTAAAACAACCATCTTTACAAAACCTGGAACATTTGATTCTGTCAATGACAAGTCAAGATTGAGTATCTTCTTCTTCAGCGTTCCGAGCCATTGAGGTTCTTTGCTGCAGATACAATCCGTCTCCATTCGTCTCTCTGGTTGACCTTCTCTTGCCAGTCGTTGATTCCAAGTGCTTGTAGGTCTGTACATGTATTATCTCTCCACCGTCTTCTTGGTCTACCTCGGGGTCTTTATTTCCTGAGTGTAAGCGAGTTTTGTTTCCCTATTATTAATTATTATTAATGTAAAGGACCTTTTCACATGCCTTAAGACACATTGGGCATATGGTCATCAACATCAAGTGCCCTGCCAGCTGGTGTAGGTGTTCATGGCTCTCCACAGATCTCAATCCTTTGTGTTTAGGATCAACGCTACTGATGATATTCCTCCATGTCACTGTCTCAATCCATCCAGTATAATTTCTCTTGGTCTGCCGTTTTTCTCCTTGATCTTTCCAGTTGTCATGATGTTCTCCAATGCCTCTCTTCTCATCACATGACCACAGAAAGCTGTTTGTCACTTTCTTAATGTTGTATATAATGTTCTAGTTTCATGAGCCTCTTTCAGGCAGTTGATGTTAGTTACCCTGGCAGTCCAAAGAATTTGCAACATTCGTCACAGGAACCACAACTCTGTTGCTTCCAAGTTCTTCCTAATTTGTTCATTTACATAAGGGCATATGTTGCTAGGCTCATATTTTTTTAAACCAATAGGCACTCAAGACTGAGTATACGTCTCTGATATTTAACCTGTGAACTCACGTTGGTCTGATCTTTTTTCTCATTCACACCAGCTGAGTATGCTGGTCTTATCTTTTCATCATTCACAACAGATGACATACTGGTCTTATTTTTTTCTGTCATTTACAACAGCTTTTATACTGGTCTTATTTCTTTGTCATTCACAACAGCTGACAGACAGCTGAACTTATCTATTTGTCACTCACAACAGCTGAAACAGTAGTTTATGTTTATTTAGTTAAATGTTTGTCATTTACAACAGCTGATACACAGGTGTGTTTTTGTTGTTGTTTTTTTGTGCTCGCTCGCTTTGAACTCAAGCATACTATTTATAGTAGTGATGGACTGAACTTTGCGTGTGGGATAACTTTCCCTATTAACAGTGTCCCTCACCATCAGGCAAACCCACTCCGACTTCAGAGGTACTTGTAATTTATGTCTCCAAGCCAAGGACGACAGGTCAACATTTTAGTCCAGCTGTCCGGTGTAGGGGTTGAACCGCTTACCTCGACATCAGCACAACGGATGTTTAAGAACATGCGTTCTTACCCATTCGGTCATGTGGACCTGCTTACACAGGTATTATCTGTTTGTCATTTCTAACAGCTGATACACAGGAATTATCTTTTTGTCACTCCCAACAGCTGATAGACAGCTAATCTGATCTTTTCATCATTCACAACAGCTGACAGACAGCTGATCTTATCTTTTCATTATTGACAACTGAATACATGGATCTGGTCTTTTCATTATTCACAATAGTTGAATATGCTGATCTGGTCTTTTCATTATTCACAACTGAATACGATCGTTTCATATATTCATTATTCACAACAGGTGAATGTGCTGGTCTTGTCTTTTCATTATTCACAACAACTGATATGCAACAGAGTGCATCCATCTTTGTTGTACCTGACTTTTGGAATTCATCCAACACTTGGAAGACTGCTGCCAAAGACCGAAATTTGTGGTGTACATCATTACGCAAGGGTGTAGTCACTTGTGAAGCAACCAGGACTGTAAGAGCTGTGAAAAAAAAAGGCTGGACAAAAAACCACTGCAGGAGATCCTCCTCCTGGAACGTCAAGCATTCTTTGCCCAAACCATCAAAGAGTGGGAGTCTTTGTGGCAAAGTGGTCAAGCCGTTTAACTCGGGCTCTGTAGGTTGTGGGTTCGATTCCGGGCCGCGTCCTTCGGTTCACGATTTAAATATTTCGGAGACTCCTGTGGGTCGTCGATAGAGCTACGGAGTTCGTGCTTTGTGCGACGTTTTCCGCGCTGCGGAAAGAGACCGAGCCATATGGGATAAAACCCGGTGCAATGAAGTCAACCCTGTCGACTTTTAAGCGACTTTTTTAAGCGACCATCAAAGAACATTTCGAGCCAAAATAGGTCTTGCCAATCATCTTAGAACTCACGGCTGCAAACTTCAACCCCACTGGATGAAATGAATGGTCACCATAATTCTTGATGGACAAACTCCTACACTGCCAGATAATGAGAATCAGCAGCATCACATATAATCTGTGCAATGACTCACACATAAATTTATTCTCTCATATGCAGACAATTCCAAACTAAAGAACAATAATCTACCTATTTCTGAAGCCTTTTCCAGAACACAAACTCGTAGTTCCTTCCCCTTGTCATTGGCCAGCTGCTTGAGTCGGATCGCTGCTGACAGGCCAGATGGGCCTCCACCAACAATAAGAACATCGACTTCATCGGATATCCTCTCCATACTCACATCTGTTTCAATTACAAACATGTTAACACATACATACTTTGGTTGTCATTACAAATGCTATCAAAAAAAAAAAAATAGACCACTATTTTAATGCCATCCAGGCATATTGGACAAATTTACATTTGAGAGCAAACAGCATTTATAATGAAGTAATTAATATCACACTGGCTTTGGTATCTTACAGAATTTATTTGGTACCCATGTAACGAGCTTGGGTTGACCCCAGAGTCTCATGATCTCATCTGGTTTCTCTTGTACCTTGCGGTGTCGAGGTGAAGCATAAACAGCCGGAAAGTGACCATTTTAAAGTGCTACAATTTACAACAACAACAAGCAGTCAAGAATCCTTGCACATGCCTTGGCGCATACTAGGCATATTAGGCAAGCACAATATTTTCTGTCAGCGCCGAATGTTGGGCGGAGCTTACCAAACCCGACACCCCACATTGTGCCAACGGCTTCAGGCGGGAGAGCGCAATTGGAATGATACAAGCCTTATCCTGGTACGAGGAAATGCAACCTAAAGACAAAATGTCATGGCAGGGCAGACCAGGCCCTAAGCCTTGGCTGGCAGCTGGTCTAGGATCGAAGCTCCGACAGGCGTACAGTTAAAGCATTGCTTTGCTGATCTAGCAGCTTCCGCAGCTTGTCTTATTCCAGATGTTTTGGTGTTACTTTTACTCTGGAGTACCCTATGCAGGCTGAGAGAGGGATCATGCTGTATAGGCAACACATGGTCTCTAAAATCTGGCCAGGCTTCATGGAGAGGTATAACTCCAATTTGCAAACTATCGTCTATCAAAGTGGCAAGGTGCCAGTCACTAGCTCATTAAAATACACTGTTCAGTTTTACAAATAGGACAGCACATCCGCGTCTAAGCGTTCGTTGTCTCGGATGGCTGTGTGAGGTGCACCAAAATGGGATCTTCCCAGCCAACGTGAGTTAGCGAGGCAGGCGTTTCAAGAATGTAACCGCATCGTGCAGCCAGGGTCGTGGTTTGAGCGGGCAAAAGAGCAAAATTTGTACGACCGTTCGACAAAGTCTCGATAAGCGCCCACTCTCTCTCGATGAGTAGTGGGCCTGCAGTCAGTAAGCTGGTATAGCTTTTTTTCGGTCAGTCCTGCCGGCGTAGCTTGAAAGCTCGTCGGTAGGCGTCCAGTGGTTTTGCATGTATCACCTTGTACCGGGAGGGCGCGCTTTAGCGATGCTACTCTTGGCCAGATGTGTCTCCACCTTGAAGTGGTGGGGGAGCTTGCGTGTCCCATCGACCCCATTTACTTGCTGATGGATGAAAAACTACATATCGGACAGCTTATGGGATAGGGACCAGACTAAGAGAGACACAACCTGCTGCTCTGCAGGTGAGACTGAGGATAGCAGTCTAAAATTTAAATCAGGCGCACGAAAGGCAGAAGTTCTTGGTCCGGACAAAACACTAAAGGCTCCCTGTCGAGGGCTGTGGCTGAACGCCTCTAAGCCACAAACCCTCGGACCTGAGAGCCGGGCCGATTCCCACCTTTCGAAAAATAAAGGCGTGATACTGAGCAAGCTACATGCTCAGGTCTGATAGAAGTTCGAAGGCTCTCAGCTGGGGGATATGAGAGATTCCCGGATGAGAGGGCCAGGCCGTTTCTCGTTCACCGCTGCACGAAGGTAAGGTGCTGAGCCGGCAGCACAAGTAGCCTACCTCGTGAGCGAGTACAAAAAGTCAAAAAAGTGCCCCAGTCGAAGAAAATGGCTGCGAAAACTGTATCTAACTCATAGAGAGTGTAGACAAAAGTGGAAGGAACGTCTCAATGACGCAAAATGGAACGCACGGCGAGCGAACCTATTGCGTGGTCCGAAGTCAAAAGCAAAAGCTTACCGAGTGGGTGTCGCTTGCAGTCTGACCGTCCCTGGTGTGTGCTTGAGCGATCAGTGGCAAACGAGTTGCCCAACACATGGAAGTGAGGAACTAAAGCAGCCATGAGCAGGACGTGGCAACTCCTCGGGTGAGCCCAGTCACAGAGCAATATGTGCCGGCTCTGCAATTATGGAAGCCTCCTTGGATAGCGAGGGAATGCTCATGGTCTGCCCCTGCCTTCCCTTGAGGGCCGACCACGATGTCGTTCATCGTTCTATCTTGACCAGCTGAGATGTTAGCGACATCACAACAGTCCAACGTGCCTCGAAACCAGAGGAAGGCTAACCTCATTAAAAAATGCCCGCTGAAGTCGGAAGTGTCGTCCTACGGGTGGCAAACTAAAAATTGACACTACGCAATTACGTCCGAGTGAAATGTCTCGTCCGAATGTCTCTCGTGCTAGGAACAGCTCTGACTACCTAGTTTCCGAATGCCGCTCTTGTTCGGAACAGCTCTGACTGGGTAGTTTTCCGAATGTCTGTTGTGCCTGGAAAAGCTCTGATGGGCGCAACGACAAGCACATGTCCGAAAACTCGCTGAGTGGATGCCGTCTGCAAACCTGTCTGGTTTGTGCGGGAATGACCCGGGGAAACGAAATGACCAATATATTGAAGTGAGGATTTAAAGCAGCCATGAGCAGGACGTGACGATCTCCCTCGGTGAGCCCAGATCCAGGGCGTTATGTGTCGGCCCTGCAACTATGGAAGCAACCTTGGATGGCGGAAAATGCTATGGACTGTCCCTGCCTTCCTTTGAGGGATGACCGTTGTCTTCGACCGTTCAACCTTGGACCAGCATGGTTGCAGATGGCACCACAAAAGTGAGAGTCTCCCAGGTAATGCTACCTGGTCAAAAAAGCACGCTAAAGTCGATGTGTTGGCCTACGGGTTTCGGCCCAAGGGCGCATAACAGACACACCGCAATTCACATCTGAAAAAACACTCCGGATGAACGAAAAGAAGAGAAGAAGGACAGCACATTATCATTTCCTGCCATGAGAAACATACCTTTCCATCTGGGATCTTTGTCCCGGGGGTAAATTGTGTAATGTGTTGTAATTTTGGGCACATCTGTAGCAAAGGACCTCTGGCATCTCAGGATATATGTGATACCTGGCAACACAGTTGAAACCCAACTTCATTAACAAAATAACCAAGAACAATCAACACTGTGCAGGGAAACTAGATCATGCAGCAAGCAATTCATACAGTGGGAAGGTTGGAAGATGTAAAGTGGAAAATAAATATTGTGTAGGGAAACTGGATCATGGCGCAAGAAATTCATACAATGAGCAGGTTGGAAAATGGAAAATGGACAATAAATCATCTGTAGGCAAAATGGATCATGGAGCAAGAAATTCATACAATGAGTAGATTGGAAAATGGAAAATGGACAATAAATCATCTGTAGGGAAAATGGATCATGGAGCAAGAAATTCATACAATGAGCAGATTGGAAAATGGAAAATGGACAATAAATCATCTGTAGGGAAAATGGATCAAGGAGCAAGAAATTCATACAATGAGCAGATTGGAAAATGGAAAATGGACAATAAATCATCTGTAGGGAAAATGGATCATGGAGCAAGAAATTCATACAATGAGCAGATTGGAAAATGGAAAATGGACAATAAATCATCTGTAGGAAAAATGGATCAAGGAGCAAGAAATTCATACAATGAGCAGATTGGAAAATGGAAAATGGACAATAAATCATCTGTAGCTGGATGGATTGAGACGGTGGCACGGAGGAATATCCAGTTGATCCAGAAAACCAAAGACCGAGATCTGTGGAGAGCCATGAATGCCTATGCCAGCTGGCAGGGCACTTGATGATGATGATGAAAAATGGATCATGGAGCAAGAAATTCATACAATGAGCACATTGGAAAATGGAAAATGGACAATAAATCATCTGTAGGGAAAATGGATCATGGAGAAATGATGCTGGATGGACTGAGGTGGCATGGAGGGATATCATCAGCAGAGGTTTTTTTTTGCACTTGCTCACTTTGAACTCAAGCGTAGGCCATACACACTACTTTTAGTAGCACTAGAATAAATTTTGCGTGTGGAGTTTTTTTAAAATGTTGCATATCCCTTGCAGGATGTTGCAGTCAACACCAGCATTTTTCAGCTGCTGTTGATGTACTAGGCAAATTTTACGTTCAGTAGTTTGCTGATTCTTTCTGAATCACCGGCTCCCATACCAACACGTTATAACACAACACGATACGGTCTGCTGCACAAATCGGTCGGGCTGTGTTTCGAACACCTAGTAAGCAGCTCATGAACAGCGTTCACAAGTCTTTGGCCACAGAGACCGGCGCGTGTGGATTAGCTTTCCCTTTTACCAATGTCTCTCGCCATCAGGTGAACCCACTCCGACTTCAGAGGAACTTGTAATTTCCACCCCCAAGTCAAGGATGAGAAGTCAACATTTTAGTCCAACTGTCCGGTGTAGGGGTTGAACCCTTTACCTTGGCATCAGCATACTGGATGTTTAAGAACGTGTGTTCTTATCCATTCGGCCATGCAGACCTCCATCAGCAGAGTTAATCTAGAACACCAAAGACTGAGATCTTTGAAGAGACAGGAACGCCTACGCCAGCTGGCAGGGCACTTGATGATGATGATGAACATGACTCTACAGATGCAAAGTTTCAGTATGTCTTGCATAGCCCACTGGTTTCTGAACTAGGAGAGGGAAGGGAGAGCTATGCAAGTCCATGCAGAGATAGTATTTCAGGACTGGGTCTGGAGAAATGCCCCTAGACTAGCCACAGTCCAACAGATGCAAACCCCTGAACACCAATGCTTTGAACTTTCATTATGAGATTTCAAAAAAAAATATTCAATAAATTAATAATGTGAACAGTTTTAATAAATGAAACTTACATTTTCGATGCAAATTCATCTTTATCTTATCCTTGTTATGATTGACCTTTTAATTATTTTTATTACAAGTAAAATAGTAATTAATAATAATATTCTCACATATTATAATATAAACCACAGTTTATTTAAATGGTTTTATTTAAATAAACCAGCATGATTGTGAACTTCAATACAAACTCAAAAAGCCAAAGAAACGAACTTAAGAACAAAGTATTTTTAGTATGTGATTTGAAATATGCGGTCTTTTATCTCAAGTCCGTTGTAACTGGATATCGGTCCAACGGTCAGGTCAGGGCAGGGCTTGGACTTTGACCTAAATACTAAATGCGACGATCTTTGCATTCATATCTTAAACAAGATTGCAGGAGCAGATAAGTCATTGAAAGAACACAGGAGCAGCCGTTTTCTAAGTCTGAGCAAGGAATGAGATGCTTCTTGTTTTCAGACGATGTTCTGTGTAAAAACAGCTTTGTAACCTTTCCATTCCTATAAAATAAACCTAACTCTCCCACTTGTTGCTTGCGACTTTGTTTTGTTATTCTGATTCATTCATTCATTCCGACATTTTTGCATTCGATATCAAAGTATACAAAGTTCAAACTTTTTCGATCAATAGCAGTCGCGGCTATTTCTTCATTCTTCCACGACTACGGCTCAAAATAAGCACACGAATAAACACAGAAAACTACAATGCAATTCCAACAACTAGCAAAACAAATACGCGCTTTAACAATTACAATATACA
>JACEFZ010023292.1:190000-193365 GCA_014155875.1 Cepaea nemoralis
TAGTCGGGGGTTCGTTCACGTAGTAGGAGTAGTAGTATTATAGTCGAAGTACATTAGTTGTGTAGTAGATAGTAGTAGTAATAGTAGCACTAGTAGTAGTAGTAGTAGTAGTAGTAGTAGTTATTACGTATATAAGTAGTAGTAGTAGGTAGTAGTATAGTAGTATTAGTAGTAGTAGTAGTAGTAGTAGTAGTAGTATTAGTAGTATAGTAGTAGTATAGTAGTAGTAGTAGTAGTATTAGTAGTAGTAGTATAGTAGTATAGTAGTAGTAGTAGTAGTAGTAGTAGTATAGTCATAGTAGTAGTAGTAGTAGTCGTAGTACTAGTAGTATGTAGTAATGTAGGAGTAGTATAGTAGTAGTAAGGGGAGTGGTGCGAGAAGGGGGGGGGGAGGGTGTGAAGTGGGGGGTACAGGGAGGAGGGGGAAGGGGGAGGAGGTGGGGGGAGGACTCAGGAGGGGAGGAAGGAGGGGGGGGGGGGAGGGGGGGGAGGGGTGTTGGGGGGTGTTTATGGGGTGGGAGTGGTTTTTAGTAATTGTGGAAGTTTGGGTTTGGTTTTGTAAAGTTTGGGAGGTGTCAGAGTGGGTCGGGTGGGGTTGTGGGGGTTGTGAAAAGATGTGAAGTGGGTGAGTTTGTGGGGGTTAGTGGTGATGGGGGTTGAGGATGTTGTTTTGTGCGGGGGGTGGGCTGTGTATGGTGTTGTAGGGGTGGATCTTAGTGTTTGTGTAGAGTCAGTAGTTTCGTGTGGTGTGGGATGTTGTTTTTCTTGTTTGTGTGTTTGTTGTGCGTGGAGCATGTTTTAAGTTTTTGGAACATTTCACTTCCGTGATGTTTGTTTTTGTGTTGGTTGGTTGGTGGTCGGGAGTTTTTTGCCTGTTTTGGTTTTTCTGGGTTGTACTGGACGTTGGTTTTTTTTGGTTCGTCCTGTTTCTGCTGTCCGCGGCGGCTTGTCCTTTTTCGTGGTGGGTGCGGGGGTGCGGTGTTTGTGTTCTGTCCTTGTTTGCTGATGGTGTTTTGTCCTTTCCGGGCGTGCTTCTCGCGTAGGGCTTGTTAGGGGGGTGTGGCTGGCCCCCGTGGTCCTCTCTGACGTCGTTGTGCAATTCCCGCGCGGTGTGGTTTGGGGGCGAGGCGGGTGGGTTCAGGGGGCGGGACTGGGGGGCAGGCGGCGTCGGGCGGGAGGGGGCGGGTGTCGGTCCGGGGGGGGCGGGCCTGGGTCGTCGTCGTAGTCTTCGTGTTATACGTCCCCGTCTCGTCGCCGTCCCGTCGTGGTCGTCGTGGGTCGTCTCGGTCGTCGTCGTCGTTTCGTCGTCGTCGTCGTCGTCGTCTTCGTCGTTCGTCGTCCGCGTCGTCTTCGTAGTCGTCTTCGTCGTCTTCGCCGTCTCGTCTTGTCGTAGTCCTCCCGACCGCGTCTCGTCTTTGTTCCGTCTTCCTGCGGCGTCGTCGCCGTAGCTCAGCCGCGGTCGCCGTAAGTAGGAGGATCCGCGAAGTAGTTGAGGAAATAGTATGAGTAGCGTGGTGTGGTGGTGGTTGTGGAGTAGTAGTAGTAGTAGTAGTAGTAGTAGTAGGAGGAAGGAGTAGTAGTAGTAGTAGTAAAGTAGGTAGTAGTAGTAGCCATAGTCGTAGTAGTAGTAGTAGTGAAACTAGTATAGTAGTAGTGATAGTAGTAGTAGTCGTGTAGTAGTAGTGTAGTAGTAGTAGTAGTTTAGTAGTAGTTGTAGTAGTTGTAGTAGTAGTAGTAGTAGTAGTAGTAGAAGTAGTTGGTGTAGTAGTAAAAGTAGTAGTAGTTCTAGCACTAGCAGTAGTAAGTAGTAATACTACAACTACTAGTATTAGGAAGTAGTAGTAGCAGTAGTGGTAGTAGTAGTAGTATTGTACGTCGTAGTAGTAGTAGGTAGTAGTAGTAGTTCGTATAGTAGTAGTTCGTAGTAGTAGTAGTAGTAGTAGTAGGAGTAGTAGTAGTAGTATTAGTAGTATTAAGTATATAGTAGTAGTAGTAGTAGTAAGTCGTTAGTAGTAGTTCAGTTAATAGTAGAGGAGTAGTAGAAATATAGTTATTTGTAGTATTAATAGGGTTAGTAGCATGGCATCAGGTATAGAGACCAAGTATTAGTTATCATAGCGTCAGAAGTAGGTATAGAATTATATGTGCAGCAGTTGGTGGTTGTGTAGTAAGTAGTAGTAGTATAGTATTAGTAGTAGTATAGTAGTCAGCGTTATTCAGTACTAGTCGTAGTAGTAGTAGTAGTAGGGGAGGATATAGTAGTAGTAGTAGTAGTATAGTATAGTAAGTATAAGTAGATTGTATAGTAGTAAAAGGTGATTAGTAGTATTAGCACTAGCGTAGTAATTAACTCATTATATTGAGGCATGTAGTATATGGTAGATATGTATGTAGTGAAAGTAATGTAGTAGTATTAGTACGTAGTAGTATTAGTATGTATAGTATTTAGTAGTAGTAGTAGTAGTAGTGAGTAGTATTAGTAGTGAGTTCTAGTATTAGTAGACGTGAGTAGTATTAGTAGTAGTATATATTAGATTTAGGAGTATATAGTAGTATAGTAGTAGTAATTAGTAGTATAGTATTAAGTTAGTAGTAGTAGTATAGTATAGTAGTGTATAGTATATAAGTAGTAAGTAGTAGTAGTAGTAGTCAAACTAGTAGTAGTATAGTAGTAGTAGTTAGTAGTAGTACAGGTAGTATATAATTATTTATTAGAAGTATACAACCGTTAGAGAGTAGTAGGAGTAGTAGTAGTAGTGAATATAAGTATAGCAGTAGTGAAGAAGTAGTAGTTGTAGTAGTAGTCGTAGTAGTAGTAATAGTTATTTAGGAGTAGTAGTAGGAGTGATTAGTAGTATAGTAGTAGGTAGTAGATGCTGAGTTAGTTATTAGTCAATAGTAGTATAGTAGTATAGTATATTATTAGTAGTTAGTAGTAGTATACGGTGCGGTTAGTAGTAGTAGAGGTAGAGGATAGTGTATTATGTAGTAGTAGTAGTATGATAGTAGTAAGTCGTAGTAGTATTTATAGTAGTAGTAGTAAGTAGTAGGAACAGTAAGTGGTAGTAGTTAGTAGAAGTAATAGTAGCACTACATAGTAATATAGTATTAGGTAATGTAGTAATAGTATAGTAAGTAGTAATATTAGTAGTTAGTAGTAGTAGGAGTAGTAGTAGTAGTAGTAATAATATGTAGTATGTATTAGTAGTAGTAGTAGTATTAGTAGTTATTAGTAGTAGTAGTAGTAGTAGTAGTAGTAGTAGTAGTCGTATGTAGTAGTGTTAGTAGTAATGCAAGAAATCGTAAGTTTTTGTAGTTAATTGAGTGTAAGCAGTACATCGAAGAGGCCAGTAGTAGTAGTAGCA
>JACEFZ010023293.1:0-78225 GCA_014155875.1 Cepaea nemoralis
GCCTGTGGGACCTGGACACTTGCTGGGCAGGACTGAGCGGCGGAAAAATTCCTTTGAGTGTAGATAGTTAAAGACGAGTTATGGGGTGTCTTAGGTGAAGAAGGGAGCAGGTACATCAATACTTCAGGAGCTGAATGTTGGAGAGGGTTGGCTGTTGAAGACGATATAACAAGGAAAACTGAAATGTTTTATGTCACTTGAAACGTCGCGAAATTTGGAGAGAAAAATGATGGATGGGTGTGTGTCTGGAAGGAGAGGAATAGGAAGGCCAAAGATAAGATGGGTGCAGTATGTGGTGGATGATCTCCTGAAGTGTGAATCAGGCGCGGGACATCTTGCTTATGATCGAGAGTTTTTCCGGAAGGTTGTTATGGGAGCGTTGTTATGGGGTTGTTATGGTTCTGCAAAGGACATTAAACTGAATGAATGAATGAATGAATGAATGAATGAATGACATAATTACCAGCGTGGAATTAACAGAGAGAATAAAACAAATTCAAATGAATAGAAGGGACACATTTTCACTTCACTAGGTGCATTCATCTTTCTGATTCTTAGTGACAGTTTTGAAATCAGCGTTCTTTTTTCGTCTAGTACAGTGGTTCTCAAACTTTTTGGCTCATGCACCCTTTCACCATATGTTCAGAATGTCATTCCCCCCTATTCGTATGTACTCCGTATAAATTCCCCACCCCCTCCCTACACAGTATACGTAAAAATGGAAGCTAAATTTAATAACACATGCTAGAACAAGTCTAGACGTCTACATAAAACGTGATTTTGTGTGATACTTACGTTATAAAACGAATTTCAGAAGGGTGAGAAGTACAGAACTGTAAAGAGTGGAAGGAAAAACATTATCAAGTAATATGTTCTTGTATTAACGCAACCTTGAAATAATCTTAATTCCCCCCCCCCCCCCCCCCCCCCCCCCCCCCCCGAAACCATAAAATTCCCCCCTGGGGAATTCCCCACCGGTTGAGAACCACTGGTCTAGTAATTTATGTCCCCCCCCCGTGCCTTCTTTGGACAAGCGACTGTTCCCTCTCTTATTGTTACCAAATTTAAGCAGACATTAGAGGTACACAAAACTTACTTCCTCTTTCTTGTCTAGCAGCTTATGTTTGATCTCTTGTTTTAGGACACTGTTTTAGCAAGTACTTCCTTTGTCATATTTCGCCGTCGTAAAACACATTGATCTCCTCCATTGACCATCGAAAGGGTGCCGCAGTGCATTTCCAAGCCAATCAGCAACATCATTCTCAGCACTTTTGGGAATTCCTGGAGTGAGATCTTCTGATAGTTTATCAGTCGAGACCTCGCACTGTTGACTCTCACATCACGCATGCCTGTGCTCGTTTTTCTATTGATATGTACATCCATATGTGGTGTCTGGAGGAAATGTAAAGAATACCATGGACAGACAGAAACACCAATGACCAAGTCCTACAATCAACAAATGAAAACCGTAAACTGATTAGTGAAATTAGACGTAGGCAGTCAAAAATATTTTGTCACGTTATGAGAAGAAATAAATTGGAGATCTTGATGACAACTGGCACGATCGAGGGGAAGGCAGAGAAGTAAATACGTGGATGGCTTGGTCACGTGGCATGGTCGAGACAAGAACACTGATCTTATCCACGACTCTGGTGATCGATTGAGATGGCGAAACATGACCGTCCAAGCTTATCAGAATGGCACATGATGATTATGACGCACATCCTACTTGCCTGATGTGTGGACAAAATGGCATTCACATCATCATCATTTGTCATGCCGATAAGCGTGGGCGGTCTTGTTTCGCCAACTCAAACTATTACCAGTGTCGTGGGCGAGTTGTGGGTTTTTGTCTCGACCATGTCGTGTGGCCAGGCCTTCCAGATATTTACTTCTCTGCCTTCCTCTTATTCTTTCCCCCTCAATCTTGCCAGTTGTCTCCAAATTATCTAGTTTATTTCTTCTTATACCGGTCTCTGTGGCTAAGAGCTTGCGAACGCAGTTTGTAAGCCCGTATACCCGGGTTCGAAACACGGCGGTGCTGGTTTATTTTCGAAAAATGTATAGGAGCCGGTCGTTCAGAAAGCAATGGCAAACTACTGAACGTAAAATTTGCCCAGGAATCACGAACAGTTAAAATGCTGGTTTTGACTGCTACGTCCTGTGAAGGACATGCAACTTATTTTTTCTTCTTCTTATAATATGCCCAACAAATTGAGGCTGTCCGCGTATAATTATCAAATCAGTGTACGGGTTTCATTTGCATCTTATAGAAATCGCTCTTTGCAAATGCGTTATCTGTGATCTGACACCAAAGTCATTTTAATGCTCAGTTCTTTTGAGTTTCCAACCCGGTTTGCTGTAGACAAATTAAGTCAATTTTATCACTAAGTGTAAGAGGAAAGAAGGAAGGGTCAATGTATTTTGAATCGTTAGCCAAATCTATCGCCTTGACAAGGGTGAGTTTGTATTTGTGTAGTATTCATTTGAATAAATCGATAGATTATACACTGTTAATTGCAGGTCCTTTAATAGATCACTATCACCAGAGTCTTGGATCAGCTCTGTGTCTTGTCTTGACCATGCCATGTGGCCAAGCTATCCATACGGTTCCAAATGTTGCTGTACGTAGCCGGGGCGCAGTGTTGGGGTGAGCGCCCAACCTTGCTTAAATACCCCGATGGCTTGTGAAGACATAACCTCTGAGGCAAATGTCCAACTCCTGGCCTTCACGTGGCGGAACTGTTTTACCTAACAAGAGAAGGGGCGACGGCGTGTATCTGGCGCCGAAAAATAACCAGTATACTCTAGATGTATTTGCACGTACGTGCATTCACAGACACGTGTGTGCTCGCGTACACATCTAAACTCGAGTGAGACCACAGTCTGCTCTAGAAAAGGAAATGTGCTGAAGACGGAGGCAACCAGCCAGGAGACGCACCACAGAAATCAGGATGCCACGCTATTACGCAAAATGGAATATGTCGACTACTGCTAAATGTTATGGTGCTCGCCCTGCTTTGGACCCCCAGGCAGGTGCAGTGCCGGGCCCTATGTCTCGAAAGGGTCTAACTACAACTACTGGAGGTCCTTCTAAGATGTCCTGTGGAGCCAGGGGACCTGAGAATAGAACGGCTGGCCATACTAAACAAAGACTTAAAATAATGCACTGTAATGCGAAGGGAGTCAGCAACAACAACAAAATAGAATTAGAAAACATCTTGGACAAAGAAAAAGTAAGCGCATGTTGCTTGCAAGAAACTCACCTCAACGAAAATATAGCCTTCAAAATCAGAGGCTATCAGTGTTACCAATCTGACCGAAATGACAGGAGAAAAGGTGGGATACTGACCCTTGTAAAAAATAAAATCACTGCTTCCCAAGTCGAAGTCTACATGGAAGGGGCTGAGTATCAGTCACTTAAACTTAAGACAGGCAATACAGACCTACATCTGATCAATTACTACTGTCAAAGTGACCGTCCACGGGCACTGGACACACTACCATTAAAAGAAAAAATGATTGTGTGGCTATTTCAACAGCCACTCGCAGAGCTGAGGCTATGATCACATGGACCAGAGAGAAGAGAGACTGGAAGATTGGCAGGATGAGAATAGATTCATCTTGATTAACAAGCCGTCCTACCCATATACTTTCTACTCGAAATCATGGTACACTACAACTACACCTGACCTGGCTTTTCATTCACCAGACCTGGAGTGGAATATTACACGAATTGTTGGGAAACAACTTGGTGGCAGTGACCATTGGCAAGTCTTTATAACTGTAGAAAATGAGCTTGTAAGTGAAAGCAGAACCCTCTCGAGGCGGAACTGCAAGAAAGCAGATTGGGCAATGTACAAGCATCGCACCAGCATACTAGTTAGAAACCTGAACACCGAGAAAGACATAAATAAAGTAGTTGGAGAGTTTATGAAATGCATACTACAAGGCAGCGCGAGAAACAGTACCAAGAGGAGCCCGTAAACAATATAAACCCTACTGCAGTAGTGAGCTGAAACAGTTACATAATGATGTTAAAGTGTGTAGAAAGCAATATGAGGCCACACCCAGCCACGAGTACCACAATAAATTCCAGCACGCAAAAGCCAAATTTCAAAGGGCCAAGCTGCAGGTTAGACGGAACAGCTGGCAAGAGAAAACGGAGTCTGTGAACTTTGAAAGAGACACAAGGCAATTGTGGAAGCTAATAAAACAACTTAACGATGAGGGCACAGGGAGAAACTAAAAAATTTCACTACATAAGGATGGAAACATCTTATCAAGAAAGCAAGTAGCTGACCATTTTTTTGGACTCGTTCGCACAAGATAACAATATCAAAATTAGTCCAGAGAAACAACAAGAGATTCGAGAGAAACAGCAACATTCAATACAGAAGGACATAGTACATGGGGTTCTGGAGGCACCTATCACAATCAGCGAACTGGAGCTAGCCACATCAAAACTGAAAATGAAAAAGTCACCAGCAGCTGATGGTATCTCCAATGAAATGACTAGGAACGTAGGAACAGAGGAGAAAGAAAAGCTGTTGCAGATCTTCAATAACAGCTGGAACTTAGGCAGTGTTCCATAAGCCTGGAGAGAAGCAATCATGATACCCCTCCTAAAATCAGGGAAAGATAGCTCCTTTGCCTCTAGCTACAGATCAATTAGCCTCACCTGCTGTCTCTGCAAAACACTGGAACGCATCATCAATCACAGACTGCTAGTGGTACATTGAAAGTTAAAAACATCCTTGTGCCACAGCAGGCTGGCTTTAGGCAGTGCTACTCTATGGAAGAACAGACAACCTATCTCTCTCAAGAAATTGAGGATGCATTCCAAGAAAAGAAACTTGTGCTTGCGGCATGGATAGATCTGAAGAAAGCCTTTGACAAAGTCTGGAAAGAATGTCTGATGAAGAAACTGAGAAACTGCAAAGTTAATGGAAGAATGTACAAATGGGTGAAAGCATACTTGCACAACAGAAGAGCCAGAGTACAGATAGACAGACTCAAGAGCAAGAAAGTACTACTGCGTCACGGTGTTCTCCAGGGCGGAGTCTTGTCCCCCACACTTTTTCTAATCTTCATCAATGATCTTATTGCTAATCTACCTCATGGAATTAAAGCGGCAATGTACTCCAATGATCTGGTTCTATGGAGCACAAGTGAACATGCATCAGTGGCCACCAGATTGCTACAAAGAGCTGTAGATACATTTGTTGCATGGGCAAATAGATGGTGAGTCAGCATAAACACTGACAAGTGCAGCACCCCTCTATTTACCATCTCTCCAAAACAAAAGGCTAGGGATCATCCAGATAAATGGAACACCCCTAAGAGAAGATAAAGAACCAACATACCTTGGAGTAACATTTGATGGTAGGCTGACATGGATAAAGCACATCAACAAAGCAGTAGCAAAAGCCAGAAGGAAAATAGCCATCCTGAGAAAGTTAAGTGGGACCACATGGGGAGCTAGTGGGAAAATACTTAGCAAAGTTTATCAACGAAGCATACGACCACACCTGGAATACGGGTCAACTGCTAACCAACGGTTAGGCCTCAAAACCACACTACAAGAGCTGAACAAGGTGCAAAATCAAGCACTTAGAGTCACCACAGGAAGGATGAGATCAACCCAATTAGTGGAAATGGATAAGATGGGGAGGACACAAGCACTGAGAGAGCGCAGAGATATGAAAACGCGAATACAAACAGAAAAGTTCCTCAGCTTGCCAGGCCACTCTATGAAGAACAGATTTGAAACCTAGCTATGGTGCGGTTGAAAAGAAGTTGTTTTATCCGCCAGGAAAAACATCTCTGCAGAGAAACCACCGATCTGCCCAAAGTTGGTATCCCCCTAACACTATTCCAGTGCGAACTCCATGGTAAGATGAACATAGACTATCATTACACATCCAGACACAAGTGAGAGGAATATTTACAAGGAAGAACAGAATAGTGTGCAGCGCAGAACAGCCACTCTCAGCTTCCTTGATGAAGAATATCCACAGAACCTCTGGATCCGAGTTTACACAGATGGGTCAGCACAAAATGCTGTTCGAAATGGAGGAGCGGGAGTGTACATAGAATACCCAAATAATACTAGGGACACAGCCAGAGTACCTACAGGTAAGTTCTGCCATAACTATGATGCTGAAATTGAGGCAATCAAGATAGCAACAGAGAAATTACTAAATACCAGCAATGGTACGCAACCTGTGGTGCTTTTGACAGATGAAAAATCAGTACTCGAGGCGCTCCTGTCTGGGAAATTGCCAGTACTAAGGACAACACTTTCTGAACTTAGCAGGCAGCATAAGGTCACCATACAGTGGATACCATCCCACTGTGGAGTACCCAGAAACGACAGAGCTTATCAATTGGCTAAGGAAAGAGCCAAAGAAGAACAGCCTGATGTGCCGTTACATACCACCTATAGAAAAGAGTGATCAAATCAGTCATAAAGCAACTAAAACCTACTCAAGATGACTACCACGTGATTTTCTAAGTCTGATTTCTCTAATCAGTTTAGGATTTTCAATTGCCTCTTGTAGGACTTACTCATTGGATATTTTCTCTCTGTCCATGATATATTTTGCATTTTCCTCAGAAACCATATTTAACAGCAATTAGATGTTTTACAGCTTGTCTGCTCATACCATTAGTTTAAAAAATCAATGTCAAGCGGTTTGATTCCATATCGCGTGCAGGTGATTTCGAACAAGCAACGCTGGATTGTACAATGCATTCGCCAGCCCTTAGCCACAGACGGCGGCATGAATTGATTTTATTAGCAGTATATACACACACATTGCCGGTCTCTCTGGCTGTGGAGTTACAACACTTTCTCTCTGTAATCCCGTTTATCACGCAGAGTCTCGTAGCGGAGCGAGAGCTGAGGCGGTTCGACCCCCGCTCGTGACTTGCGGGATACTGAGCCGGCCGCTCAGAAAGCAATGGCAAACTATTGAGCGTAATCTTGCCAAGAGATCAACATTCAGCTGAAAGATGCTGGTGTTGACAGCTAAGTCCTGTAAAGGATATGCTAAAAAAAAAAAATTCACACATTAGAAAAGGACTGTTTTGTACACCATCCACCATATTGGGTATATTGATCTGTAAACACATTAAGGAATTCATTACATCTGTCTTGTTGCTACAGGTCATAAATCGTGCGTTCTCTCTTTCGCTTTAAATCACCTGGTCTCTCGCTTGTTAGCTGCAGAAATATATACCTAGTGAAATCCTGGTCAGAAATAATTTCACCAAAGTGACCAAGATGAATATCGTTGCACTGACTATGGTGATTTTGCTAGCACAAGTACTTTCTGTCCATGCATGCGCTAATGTGAGTTACAGTTAGTTTCAAATTCTTACAGCACGTTGCAATCAACCCCACCATCGTGGTCAGCATGGACAGATGGATAACAATATTCACTCCTAAATTTCCGTTTGGCTGATAGTGAGTTGTTGGGTTCAACCCTTACATCGGTCAGTTGATCTAACATTTTGACTTCATGTCCTTGACTTGGGGACGTAGATTATAAGTAACTCTGAAGTTGGAGTCGGTTCGCCTGATGGCGAGGGACACTGGTAATAGGGAAAACAAACCCAGGAGCAAACATGAGTTCAAAAATCAGTTTTACTATCCGCTAAACCACATACGTAGAAAATAAATTAAATGCTTCCATGAAATAAAGTGTTTCATTATTGTTATTATTATTATTATTATTATTATTATTATTATTATTATTATTATTATTATTACTATTATTATTATTATTATTATTTCTACTATTATCATTATGAAATTTATTATTATTATTATTAGTATTATTATCATGTGTCATTTCTATAACTATGGGCAATGTTTGGTTCACAATTTACATCTCTCCTGACCCTATGTGCTCCATTTTCCCCAATATCTTATTTGCAATGGAAAGAATTAGGCTGAGGGTGGTAATATTTAGCCGGAGCGTCGGCGTCGGAATGGTCAGGAACGTTGAGCTAGGAATGGCATGAGCGAGGTCGGAATAGGGTTCGATGCTTGGGCTCGTCGCAGGCTATAGAAGGACAGACCTATTACCTATTCATCCGTGCACTCAGCCCAGATAACTGTGATGTCTCTAACATGTCGCATAGCCACAGCAGGTTCCTGCTGCGGCACTTTTTTTTCGTTACTATTTTCTTCATGGAATTCAGGATTTTTAATGTTAAGAAACTTTATCCCACTGTCCAAATTGGGGATGGGGAATGAGGTGGGGGAGGGGTGAAATACTAAGATACTAATGCTGCAGATAAGTAGGCAAGGATATTTGGATCCGGCATACTTTAGGGTCAAGTGAAGTCCTGAAACTAATGATTAGTGCAATGCCATGGTAAGACGAACCCAATACCATATTTCTTCGAACTGACTAATCTTATGACGATCACGATGATTGAGATGATGACAAACCCATTATATCATCAGTTGTTAAAACAATAAACTAAATAAGAAATACTAACATTTAAAGAGTTAACGTAGTATGGGAGGTATAGACAAAGAGAGAAACACATAGATGGAGAGAAGGAGAGAGAGAGAGAGAGAGAGAGAGAGAGTTAGAGAGACCGTCCAATACTCATCTAAAAATAAATACGTGTAATTAGCTATTGCTGTACCATCCATTCATCATGTGCCATGCCGGTAAGCGTGGGCGGTCATGTTCTGCCATCTCACTCGATAGCCAGAGTCGTGGATCAGCTCCGTGTTCCTGTCTCGACCATGCCATGTGGCCAATCCATCCAGGTATTTACATCTCGGTCTCCCCCTTGGTCTCTTCCCTTCGATCTTGCCAGTTGTCACCAAGTTCTCCAAGTCATTTCTTCTCATAACATGCCCAAAAAATGGTGACTGTCTACGTCTAATGACTCTAATCAGTTTACGATCTTCATTTGTTTCCTGAAGGACCTGCTTATTGGTTTTTCCGTCTGTCCATGGTATTCTTTGCATTTTCTTCAGAAACCACATTTCTACAGCCATCAGATGTTTTTCAGCATGACTGCTTATTGTCCACGCTTCACATACTTACAAAAGCACAGGTTCTATGTAGCACCTCAGCACTCTTTTTCTCGTTTCAATTGATATCTTTTTATTGGTCAGTATGTTTTTCATCTTGCAAAAGGCTACTTTCACAATGGCAATACATGGCAAATTTATTTCTCTGTTTTAAACAAAAGTATTCAACGATTTCATTAGTACTCAATAATACTTACAAGAACTCATTCTCTACTAGGTGTGACGTTAATTATGTATATACCACCCCCTCCCCCCATCCCGTGTAACAATATGTCCTTCAGCCTCTGGTAGTTATTATTCAAACCAATTTGTATACCATCTGTTATTATTATTACAATTAGTGTTATCATTATTTTATGCAATGAGTCCTTGATACTGGAAGTAAGAGAAGGAAGTCTTGCGTTTTGCATTGAGCCAATTCTAACATATGTCTCGCAATCGAGGACAATTAATAAACAAGCGAAAAATGTCCTAGGTTTATTTGTAGATGTGTTTTTATAGAACAATGCTGAATATTCATTGGACAGCCAAGTTCAGCAGTCAAGCGACTTTGAAAGTCGCAAAGACATCTTATCACAAACATCAGAAAGAGGCTGTCGTTATTATATTTTCGCCAAATTATGAGAAAATACAAACAGGCGATGTTGTAACAACTGGAAAGATTTGTGAAAAGACGTAAGAAGACAGCTAGATAAAATGCTTGACTTCAATGCGTCATGGCACGGAAGGTAGCCAGCACACGAATCGACACATGCCGTTGGAGATTGCAAGATTTGAAGATACATGATCTCTCACGCCATTATTATTTATTATTATTATTATTATTATTATTATTATTATTATTATTATTATTATTATTATTATTATTATTATTATCATCATTATTGTTATTATTATTATTATTATTGTTATTATTATTATTATTATTGAGTGTATTATTATTATTATTAATATTATTATTATTATTATTATTATTTCTTCTTATACGTTTCATCATCTGATACGCTGCTTTTGCTTTGCCTTTTCTGCTGATAATCTACGTATTGCATTTTCAATTTTGTTTTCTTCTTTCGTTCTTTATACCACATTTGGGCATAGACCCTCAACCCAGTCACACCTCAGACCCACACACCACTTCCCCCTATCCCTAGCCATCCCATGCAGCTCCCTCCATATCCTCTTCACATTATTCATGTCTGCCCCTACTTCTCTTCACAATGACATATTTTGAGCCTTCGTGTATTTTTGCATTGTGGATTTCAAAGTCCTTTTAAGTCATTCAATCTTCAAATTTTCTCAGTGTATGTCTATCCAACACCGGTGCCTATACTCGACCTCTTGATTCCCAGGTATTTGTCTGGCTCTTTCCATGAGCTCGACATTGGTAATTATTTAGGGTTAGGGTTAGTGCTTATAAGTCATGCCATTTTAGTCCTTCTAGTATATACAGAGCCGGCTTCGTGGCTTAGAGGTTATGACTTTTCTCCGTAATCTCGTATACTCTCGTCGGTAACGTGATGACGGTGAGAATCAGCAGTGGTTCGAATCGTATCGGTAACTTACGGGGTATGTGAGCCGGCCGTTCAGAAAGCAATGGCAAACTACTGAGCGTAATCTTGCCAAGAAATCAACATACAGCTGAAAGATGCTGGTTAGTTTAGTTTAGTTTAGTCGTTAGATCAACATCACGGCACACGGTTTAACCCATAAGTGCTCCGTTTTCCTCCTAACTCAAACTTAAGTCTGGAGAAACTCAGCTCAATGCACGAACTCCGTTGCATCGGCGAGGATCCTGAAATACTTTGGGTAGATATTTAACTCGAAATGTTGCCCGGGCAGCGCCGTTAGGCTACTCTTTTTCGATTTCCAACTGCCAAGAGATTTTTTAAGTGCGCAACAATACACACGGGCGTCCGATCTCACTACCCAGAGACCAGGGGAAATTTTATTACTGGAAGTCCATGTGGATTTTTTGAATAAGTCCCGGTCCTCACCGGGGCCTGAACCCGGGACCTCCAGCACTCGAGGCGGACACCATACCTCGAGACCACTCAGCCCCCATCAAAAGAAGCTGAAAGATGCTGGTGTTGACAGCGATGTCCTGTAAAGGATATGCAAAATAAAAAGTATATACACAGACACCAGTTAAATGTTTGCTGTTTATTTGTAATCGTTGTAGTCGTTCTACCTGTTTCTGCTCCATATAGTAACACTGATTTAACATTCGAATCGAATATTCTAAGCTCAGTGTTAAGTGTAATTTATTATGACTGTCAGATATTTCACAGAGGTATAAAATCTTCTCTTCCCTTTACATTCGTACTTTAATATTTTCATCTACGCCACCACACCATGCCCATCCCACGTGTGTCCACATTTTGACCTAGAAGATGTATTAATCCGACTCTAAGTTCGGTATCATCTAGTGAGATGCAGGTATTATTTGCTTGATTTATTCTCGTTAACTTTCTCTATACCCTGTGCATGTTTAAGCTCGAGTTGTACTGATATCTATTCATCCAACTATTTGCATTTTTTTTTTTTACCTGGTTAAGAATTTTATCTCCTATTGATATAACACATGTTGATGTTTTCACATTTGTCACAACTTACTTGACTTGTTATCTCATATAATAATTACTCATATTCTCGTTCCCTACAACTAATACTCAAATTAATGCCACAGACAGTTGCTTTTTTTCTCTCAGTAAAATATGTCAACAAGATAAAGATGCTTACAGGTCTACAAATTGATGGGAAAGACCATGGACTTGTTTTTAAAAAAAAACATATATTTGAAACAACAAGCTCCATAAAGATTGATAATGAAGTAGGCCAATATCAGCCAATTAAGAGAGGTGTGTGATAGGGATGTGTAATGTTTCCATTAGAGACATAGAAAAGAGCCTCCCTATGAAAGAGCGTCCATGCCCAGTATCCACACTCTACTAATGAAGACTTTCACAGGCTCCCTAAACAAATTTTTTTTACGGCGAGCTGCGTTGTGGTAAAGGCTCCAAGGGCCGACTGTCAGGGATCTTAAACTTGGCTCGCTCACCTAACAGTGTGAGACAGTACAAATACAACGTGATTTAACGTAAGACTCAACGACACACCGTTCGATGGATTTATTCACATTAAATACGGAACGATGTTCACAACAAGATATATACTAGATGTTTCAATATACACTTACACAATACAGCTCACAACGTCTCACTCTCAAGATGTCCAGACACTCGACTTTCAGCACAGATACCACACAACGCCTTTCTCTCTTCACACGTCTGTCCGAGTCGAAGTCCCCAAGCTGTCTGCCGCTAACTCGCAACTCGCCTCTCACCTCAGGTGACGTCACGAGGCATGCGTGCGTTTAGCGTCGTCCTTGCTTGACCACTGGTCGCTTGTCAGCCAGCAGTCTTGCAGGCCGGTAATCACTATCCGCCTGGCGGCGTAACGAAGTTACGGCGTCCCTTCTGGGAGCTAAGTCGCCTGGCGGGCGTAACGATGTCACTGCATCTCTGTCTCCTTTCCGGACTCTGACACGCTCCCCCGGCAACTTCATGAAAGATGTCATCTTTCATGTCTCATATATATACATAATGGGTTAATATTTAAATCCTTGTCAGAGTCTACCCTTTTGTTGTTATATACACATACAAATACATACACATATGCCATAGAAATATATAAGAAATGTACATTGCAATCAACGACATGTGGTGTTCAACCTTTAACACTTGTCAGGTTTCATCCTCTTGATGGCTGACTACCTCAATTGCATTATTGACCCAGTCAGATCAGTAGTACCAGCTTCACGCATCTACCTCGCAGCAATTTGAAAAAAAAAGTAATAATATGGTTCTTGAAACAAAAACCATCTAGCCAGACTGATATACGACTTTTATAAGTCGTATAAAACGCTCAAACCCTGCCCTTATTTGGTCAGTAGCTCTCGTGTTGGTCTGCAACGTTGGCACCCTTTGCCATGCTCATTAGATGTCTACCTGTAGTGTTGACAATCTGGCAACATCATGTCTATTTATACGCAACACATTAATGGATACATTTCAAATTATGGCCCTTTGTGTAGGGATGTAATAACACACAAATGAAAGGGAAATAATTTTAACATTCATGAAATACAATAATTTACAATAATTCTATTATTTCTTAGCGTCATTGCTTGACGTTTCTTCATATTAACGAGAAAAAGTCGGTAATATGAATACATAAATCAAGATATGATTCTAAGATTACACTACATAAATAAATAAACACACAATTCGTGTATTACATTTTATAGATTCCTAAACATTTTAGAATCGTCATAAATGTATGAACTTTTATTTGTCGTCTGCTACTTTTACTCTAAATTCCTAACTAATCCGGAAGTACACACGAACATTAAATCAGCTGATGTAGAAGCTTGCAGAAGCACACTTGTTCCGGTTTGATGTAGTTACGGAAAGTATCTTTCTTACAGTTCATGTGTTTAGATGTTTCACAAAACCTTCTGGATTACGATCGACTGTTCATGTGTTTCACTACCGAACATTATGGATTTCGGTTAACTGCAATGGAGTAGCTGTCACTGTTCAGTTTACACGTTCGCACACGTCATTAAAATATCCCTGGAATTATCCACACGGAGATGTCACTGTTACATTGGATAGTTCGCTTAAGGTAAGTTCTTTGAGCGAATGTGACACAGTTGTTGTTGGTAATATATACAATTAATAAAGTTCGCTTTCTACCACACACTACACAATTATACAGGACAATCACTCCATGAATTAGTAAAATAAGAACACTATTTATAATGGGGGTAACCCCTATCACATCACATTATAGACAATGCACAGTTTTTGTGAATAGAAAAACACTTATTCACTCAATAATGGCTGTGTCGGTCTGAGTGTATTTGCACACACTGCACTCAGACATTGGTGCTTACTGGGTCGGTCGGACAACGGGACAAAAGATCGGCAATCGAATTGGTTCTGCCTGGAATATGTCGAACCTCAAAGCTATAATCTTGAAGCTTCAAAGACCAGCGTGCTACCATATGATTTGAGGGTATTCCTGAATTTATAAAACGCAACGGGCTGCTGTCAGACTCCACGATGAAGTGCCGTCCTAGAAGAAATCTGGATAATTTGGTTATACCTACCACTAAAGCTAGGGCTTCCAACTGAGGAATGGACCAAGCCCGTTCTCTGGCTTTTAGTTTTCTGGATACGAAGTACACTGGGTGTAGTATGTTATTGTACTCTTGTAACAAGACTGCTCCAATCGCCACGGAGCTAGCATCTGTACGCAATCTGAAAGGTAAACGAAGGTTGGGCAATTTCAGGATAAGATTGTTGGCACTATTATCAGAAAAACACGCAAGTACTTTATTAAATGCAATTTTTAGGCATTCATTGTGTACAATTTTCTCCGGTTTTTCTTTTGTTAGTAAATTAGTAAACACTTCGGTCAGTTCGGAAAACTCAGGAATGAACTGCCGGTAGTAATTTATCAATCCCAAAAGACTTCTGACTTGTTTCTTAGTAGTCGGAAGTGATAGTTTTAGAATTTTGGACACAATTTTATCGTCTGTCATGACAAAGCCATTGGATATTTTGTACCCCAAGAAAGTTATTTCCTGGTAGGCTATGTCTACTTTCGCAGGCTTTACAGTCAGTCCGTGCTGTCTAATACGTTCAAATGTCTGTCCTAACGTCTTAATGTGCTCTGTCATCGTCTAGGGGTATGATTCTCGCTTTGGGTGCGAGAGGTCCCGGGTTCAGCTCCCGGACGAGCCCCCACGTCCACACATGTCAGGATCTTAAACTTGGCTCGCTCACCTAACAGTGTGAGACAGTACAAATACAACGTGATTTAACGTAAGACTCAACGACACACCGTTCGATGGATTTATTCACATTAAATACGGAACGATGTTCACAACAAGATATATACTAGATGTTTCAATATACACTTACACAATACAGCTCACAACGTCTCACTCTCAAGATGTCCAGACACTCGACTTTCAGCACAGATACCACACAACGCCTTTCTCTCTTCACACGTCTGTCCGAGTCGAAGTCCCCAAGCTGTCTGCCGCTAACTCGCAACTCGCCTCTCACCTCAGGTGACGTCACGAGGCATGCGTGCGTTTAGCGTCGTCCTTGCTTGACCATTAGTCGCTTGTCAGCCAGCAGTCTTGCAGGCCGGTAATCACTATCCGCCTGGCGGCGTAACGAATTTACGGCGTCCCTTCTGGGAGCTAAGTCGCCTGGCGGGCGTAACGATGTCACTGCATCTCTGTCTCCTTTCCGGACTCTGACACAGACAGATGAAACGCTTTAAAGACAATCTGAAAATCTCACTGAAAGCTTTTCGAATTCATCATGACACTTGGGAGACTGCTGCCAAAAACCTACATTCGTGGCGTACATCATTATGCAAGGGTGCAGTCACTTGTGAAGCAACCAGGACTGCAAGAGCTGTGAAGAAAAGGCTGGACATCACTGCAGGAGATCCTCGCCCTAGAACGTTAAGCATTCTATGCCCACATTGTCTAAGAACATCTCGAGCCAAAAAAGGCCTTAGCAGCCATCTTACAACTTACGGGTCCATACTTTAAACCCCACTGGATGAATTGAATGGTCATCAACATTCTTGATGGAGAAACAACAATGTCTCCAGATCTTTTTTCAATGTACAGTGAAAATAATAAGATATGATTGGAATCTCCTTTAGGGGACGTAAGATAAATAATATTAGATATGCGGATGATACATTATTGATTGCAGACGATGAACAGGATCTGCAACATTTAATAGGTTGCACACTGTGAACAACTAGGGTTATAATTAAACTATAAGAAGACACATATTATGGTCGTCACTAGGGAGAATAAAATACCACAATGTAATATTCAGGTAAACTGGAATATTCTTAAACAAATGTATCTGTACAACTGTCTCGGAATAGTCATAACATCTGATGGGAGGTTCCTTGAAGAGATTAGAACAAGAATTGCAATGGCAAAGGTAGCCTTTTGCAAGATGGAAAACATTCTGGCCAATAAAATATGTCAGTTGCAACGAGAAAAAGAATGCTGAAGTTCTACATAGAACCCATAATTTTGTATGAATATGGAGCATACGCAATTATCAAACAAGCTGAAAAACATCTAATGGCTGTGAAAATGTGGTTTCGGAGGACAATGCAAAGAATACTATGGACAGACAGTAAAACCAAAGACAAAGTCCTACAAGAAGCAAATGAAAACCGTAAACTGAATAGAGCAATTCGACGTAGGCATTCATATTTTTGGACACGTTAATAGAAGAAATAAATTGGAGAACTTGGTGACAACTGACAAGATTGAGGGGAAAATAACAAGGGGAAGGCAGAGAAGTACATGCCTAAATGGCTTGGCCACGTGGTATGGTCCATACACACATATAGATCTGATACACGACTCATTTAATTTAAATTTGCTCATATATGAAATGAAATTTAAATTTTTGACAGAGTTATTAATATTATCTAATATCACAGGTTAAATTTGAATACATTACAATAGCATCATTATAATCCTCACCAAGCCCCTTGTCGACTGGCGTTTGAGATCATTATTCTCCTTATCTTGGTGATTTCCAACGACACGTATCAATTCGTGTTCCTACTCCCTTCCGTGCCATGACATAACACTCAAGAATTTTCTCTCGCTGGCTTCCTCAATTTTTCTACAAATCTTTCAAAATTTCACATGTTCCAGTTGATGCCTTCCCATATTGTGGCTAAAAATGAAGACTATCACTTCCTGATGTTTGTGATAAGTTATCTTTTGGACTTAGCATACCTCAGAATGTACAGATTGTTAATATTGGCAATGCAACAAAATTTCAGCATTGCTCTATGAAACCATATCTACAAAACTGCAAGGGATGCTGTTTTTTGCGTTTGCTTTTTTATGTCAATGATTCCCAGTCGGACACATTGAGCTCTGAGGTGCATGATCAGGAGTGGCACATTCTCCTCGAAAGATGGACAAAGAAGATAACATCAACAGATCAATAAGAAGTAATCTGCTAGAGGACGATTAGAGAGAGAGAGAGAGAGAGAGAGAGAGAGAGAGATGATGATGATGATGATGATGATGAATACGACTACGACGACGACGAGATGACGACGATGATGATGATGATGATGATGATGATCTATCACAGCCATCCTTTAGTTGTGGACGTGGAATTCCAATAATAAATAAATAATTTGTAACGGTGTTTGTAATAGCCGGCGCACGTTTGTGTGGTTGATAACGAGCCGCGCTGATAATGCCATAAACACTGTCAGTCAAGGATTCTAAGTCCGCATCGCCGTCTATCTTAGTACGCGAAAGCAGGTCAACTACTCTTGCGTGTATTAAGGCCCATAGAATAGCATACCCCTATTACATCAATGCCCCATAGCAGGAAACTGATTCGAGGTAAATGTATGTTTTTATTTTTATTTCATTGTTTGTATTAACTCTGGTGTTTTGTTTTGTTGTAGGGCAAGTGCTTAAAGAGAAAAGAACGCTGCTACACTAACTCTGAATGCTGTTCTAATTATTGTGCCAAACCTAATCATGGTTTGTTCACGGAATGTTTACAAAAGAAATAGTAGCTGACAGTACAATCTCCACAATGATTGTGACAAATATGTCATATTTTTATGTTAAATATTTAGCTGCAGGAATTTTCCAGTACGTCGCAGTCTACCTCGGCATTTCTTGGCTGTTTGTGAATTAATAGTTACAGTTAACTTTCAATAGTGTGCCACTGCTTTCTGAACGATCGACTGCCCATACAATCGAAATCAACTCAAGTTGATCGGCCGATGTCGACACCTCGGGTCGGTAATATTTCTTTTTATTGGACTATGAATAGGCATTTATAAGTAATTGATGGAGACGCTTTGCGAACTGGTGAGATACTATGAAATTCCACAGAAATCTTTAACTTAATAAAGACAAAATATGAACCATGAACTGTAATTTTTTTTTTTTTTCACCGTTTAATTTTTCCACGTAATTTAGCAATTTATACGTTTGGGAAAAGAACATGCGAGATTTAAGGATGACTGTTGTAGCCTTTATTAATCTTACAGACTATAAATGACGTTATGAGGTCATCAATCTGGAGCACCATAAATGGAGTTAATGGACTGTGGCTGATTAACTTGACGATCTTGATTTTGCTGATGACATTTCCTTCATATCCCACCATACAGGAAATCCGATGCAAGGTATATAAGTCACACTTTATAAGAGGTTGCAACAAATATGTCGAAAGATGTATAGAATAAAAACGCAAATTATGAAATCAAAGCAAGGAAACTATAATCCAATGTAAGTTTATGCAATCTAATGTACGTAGCAATGCAGTCAAAGTAGGTGTGTAACAGCTAGAGATATTGAAATGAAATTACAAACACAACGTTGGGGTCTTCACAGCACTCGGAAATATGTGAAAGTCAATCAAAGTTAAATCCAGTGTCAAACTGATTGATTGATTGATTGATTGATTGATTGATTGATTTAGGACTCGACATCACAGCATTCGGGGCATTCCCATAAGTGCTCCGTCCCCATCCTCAGCAGCCAGCGAAGAGTTCCAACACTAATAGTACCAGTAGCAATCTGATTATAAGTCCGTCTCGCCTTTCCTTTGAGCGTTGAGCGTCGGCCAGATCCCTTCGTCACTCCTCGTTGTCTCATTCTTGCCAGACCATGGTAATCCATTTGCTCCTCCGAGGTGTGCACGTGCTCCCACAAGGCCGCAACCACGTCTGCCTTGTCATGTATCAATACTCCACCAAGTTCTGCAGAGCCAGCCAATCTGTCCGCCTGTTCATTTCCCAGCACACCGGCATGCCCCGGAGAAAAGATCCAGGCGATGCTTGTCACCCGTGACCTCCGAAGCGAAGCAAGCCACTCCGCACGAAGTCTGCCCGTCCTCACCCTCGTCAGCATGCTTTCTGAGTCAGTTACAATCACGATGTGTGTGTGTCGTATTCTCCATCCAGCGGAGAGCCGCAGTGACTGCCTCCACTTCCATTCTTAAGCTGGATGTTGTGGTATCATATGCCAGGCTCTCCTGCCCCAAACATCGACCATTAGCTTTGGCTATGAAACCCCAGCCACTTCTCTCACCTCTTGACACCGAACCATCTGTGTAGATAATCACATCACTCGAGTGAGCATTGTCCTGAATTAGTTGCTGGATTTCCACTTCCGTGGCCCCTGCTGGCCACTCCCTGCACTCCCGGCTTAATGTGATTATAACTCTGCACAAGTCTGACTGCTCCGCTGGCACTCTGACCCACTCCTCTCCACGCCTAATGTTCTCCAGGGGGCACACCTGTCTGATCGTATCCTCCGCCTGAGCCATCCATGATTTCCCTCTTATCAGTCGCTGACCCTTAACTGCGTCCAGCGCCTCATGCAGTGGGTGGTCTGTGTCTGCAGCTACTCTGAGGTATGCCTTCGCCTGCATCACCTTGAGCCTACCAGCAACAGTCGGCAGACCAAGGATGTAACGCATACACACTACTGGGGTGTCTCTAGTGCATCCCAGAATGACCCGCATAGCTTCGTTCTGTATGCGCTCTAACTTCACCAGCTGACTCTCTGAGACAGTGAGCAGACCTAATCCATAATCAATTACTGAGAGGATCAAGTGCTGGTATAGTGTGAAAAGCATTCTCTGCTCTATGTCCATTGCAGCCATAGTTTTAAGTGCATTGAGTCCCTTTTGAGTTCTTGTCACGACCGTCTCCACATGGTCCTTGAAGGATAGGCTCCTGTCAAATGTGATCCCCAGATACTTCAATTTGTTCTCTCTGCTGACATTTCTACCATCTATCGCGAGGCTTGGGACATCAGGTCTTACAATCCTGTTGTCCAAAGAGCACCATAAAACAGCCGCCTTTTCCGGGTGGATGACAGCACTCATTTCTGTGCACCAGTCAATCACTTCATCTACTGTCGCCTGTAACTCCTGGACTGTTTGCTCCCTATCTCTCCCCTGCCTATATGCAAGAATATCATCTGCAAATGTTAGTATTCTTCCAACTCCTGGTGCTTCTAGGTTTGCAATCTTGCTCGTATACACATTAAAGAGCACCGGTGAGACTGCAGATCCCTGTGGCAGTCCCGGGGTTAACATATGTGGCTCTGAGGTCCATGCGCCCAGACGGAGAGCAACCCGACGAGAGTGCAGGACGGCTGCTATCCAGTTCACCAACCAGGGATTGACCCCCTTCTCCATCAGTGCGGTCATCAAAATATCATATCGAACTCTATTGTACGCATCCTCGAGATCAAGCGCGACCGCCATCGTTTCCTGTCTATTCTGGAACCCCTCATAAACATCAAAGGCAAAAGTGGCTGCATTAGACCAGGTATCTTTTCCTGGCCTGTAGCTCCCCAGGCCTCTTGGAAGAAGCTTCCCCCTTTCCAAAAAATCCTGCAGCTTAACAGCGACTATCTTCTCTTAAACCTTCCCAAATGTATTTTGAAGGGTGATGTTCCTAAAGCCGCTAAGCTTTGACTGATCCTTGAATGGTTTTGGGAGAGGGATGAGGTAACTGTGCACCCAATCCTGCAGTACTGATGCTGTCCTAATGCTCTGGTTAAAGCAGTCGGTCATCTCCTCCAGGTCTGCTTCGCTCAAACCCTTCATGTGGCCATACCTGACCCCATCGGGTCCTGGTGCCGTGCCTTTTGCCTTTTTCAAAATGCGTTTAACATCTTCCACCTTATGACCACCTTATTCCACCTCTTCTACATCTTATGATGTCTTCATACTGCATATTCTTCGTGGTGCCAGATAGCTCCTCTCTAACTGCATCCCTGGTGTCCGCATCATTATGATTGGTCTGCTCTAAAAATCTCTGGAGAAACGCCTCCCCTTTCTCTTTGTCTGTTGTCACGCGCACACCATCATCTCTATAGATTGTTCCCATTGTCATCGGCCGATCTTTTCTCTGCATTTGCCTGTGCAGTTTCCAGAATTTTTGCAGTGTTTTATTACCTCCAATCTCCTTCATGAAACATTCCTATTTTGCCTTTTTGGCCTCTGCAGCACAGCGCTTGAAAACCTCCACTTTGTCTTTCTTGACATTTTCCGCTGTGTCCACTTCCTCTCGTGAGCTTCAAAGTGTCTGTCGCACTTTCTTTAGCTGCTTCACTGCAACTCTCTTTGCTTTCCAAGCATGGTCTACTTCTGTATTTTTTTTTTTTATTATTAATTTTTTATATTTATTGAGTGCTTCTGATTTCGGATTTTTCACCTGTATTTCGTGACACGTGGATCTCCTTGTAAGGTATGTGCAACGTTGTGATGTTCAGTACGTTTTTTCTCGCAGGAGTTTAAAATACCTATTTGTTTCCATTTCATATTGTTACATAGTTGAAAACCTAGTCTCTCCACTTTTCGTCTTGTTCTCCTGGCGCCTGCCCTCCTATTTCTATGCCGTCGTCTCACACCATTTCCCCGTCTTCTCCTCCTCACTCTCTATTCGCTAGCCTCTGAGGGATGTGTCAAGCGCAGAGCACGTGCTCCGTAGCTCCGGCGACGATTCCCATGTTTAAATAAATCCATAGGCAAAGTTTGGCTATTGCAGGAAATAAACGGTCACCCTAGCATTGCCTGCTTGCTAGGGAAGAGGCAGGGGATGTCCCGCAGGAGTCCATACGCCTGATGACGCCCCGCACGCCTGTCAGACGTCCAGCATTCCCGACCAGTTAACCCATGGCCATCCAGTTCCTCAGCACGCTGGTCCACCTTGAACTTGGGGGTTTATATTTGGAGTTGTCCGTCTCCTAGATGGATTGCTGTCCAAAGCTAACGTAATGTAAAAATAAAACGGGATGCCAAAAGAACGAACAGAAGTAAGAAGAAGAGTGATTCAAAGAGTGTCAAACTTAGAACATTTAACTTTGGTTTCAAATCGGCATTGCCGCGTGGATCATAAACATACAACGACTAAAACAATGACTAAAGTACTTTCATTCATTCATTCTGTAGCATGTCCTTTGCAGAACCTCGCTCCCATAACAACCTTCCGGAAGACCTCTCGATCGTAAGCAAGATGCCCCGCGTCCGATACACCCATCTGGAGATCGTCCGCCACATCCTGCACCCATCTTCACTGTGGCCTTCCTCTTCCTTTCTTCCCAGGCATATGCCCCTCTATTATTGTTCTCTTCACACATTTGTGACATTTCAAGTGACCAAAGTATTTCAATTTTCTTTGTTATATTGTCTTTAATAGCCAACTTCTTCAATATTCAGCTCTTGATGTATAAATACATTTGTTTGTTTCTTTTTCGAAGGTATTCTTAACACCCGTCTATAACATTTATATTCACAGGCATTTATGCGCCGTTCAGCTTGTTTAGTAAGTGTCCAGGTCTCAGAGGCGTATGTTGCAATGGGAAAGATGCATGCCCTTACAAATCTAATTTTTGTAGTTCTGTCTGTCCCATTCCACAATTTATTTAGGTGTGTTAGTCTTTGAAGAGCAATCGATATTCGTCTTTTAATTTCTTTCAATATGTCACCATTGTGGTATACTTTCGTCGTACAGATCGCACAAGGACAATTTACACTGTCTCTAGAATCCAGTATAACAGAACCACAGCAGGTCCGCATGGCCGAGTGGATCAAGAACGTGTGTTAATAAACATCCGGCTTGCTGATTCCGAGGTTAGGATCAACCTCTACACCGGACAGTTGGACTATAAGGTTGACCTCTCGTCTTTAACGTGCTGACGTAAATTACAAGTACCTCTGAAGTCGAAATGGGATCGTCTGATGTCGAGGGACACTGTTAAAAGAGAAAGCTAATCCACACGCAAAATTCAGGTATGCCCATCAACAGCATCATCATGTGTTATGCCTAGAAACATTAGAAATCATGATTCACCTTCTCACATGATAGCTTGAGCCACGGGTAAGGTCGGTTTTCTTGTCTCATATATGTCAGATAATCACACCAAGCAGATATGTATCTCGTTGTTTTCCCCTGCCATGTCGATCCAGCCTAAAATTCGTACCAAAATGTCTTCTGAAGAAAACAGCGGCCTGCGCCATCTCACTACGTCACTCAGGGAATTCATAAGGGTTATAACAATTATTGGACTTGCACCAATATTGGACTTACATGGAGGGCAAAGATTATAAATGGAATAAAGACAAAGGAGAAAATTATTGCAGATAAGTCACACACTGAGCGTGTAAGACGTAAGATGGTGCATGATGGTGGAAATGACCACGTGTTCACATGCACCCACTGTGAACGAACATTTACAGCGCGAATTGGCCTTATCAGTCACATTCGCTACCGCCATAGGTAAAAGTTATTATGCCTTTTTGAAGCACAAACTATCGTCTGTCAAGACGGCAAGGTGCCAATGTATGGACTTGCACCATATACCCAATTAACCGCAGTATCATAGTGGCTACACGCCCATCTGCCAGTTCAGTGGCAATGAGTTCGAATACTGATGGAGGCGGATTTCTATCACTAACCTAGGCTCCCAGTGTCGACCCAGCCTAAATTGGGTACCAGGTAATATCTTGGAAAGTAAACGCGGTCGGTGTGATACTGGTCACATCACCATCAGTCTATAAATGCGGTCGGTGTGATACAGGTCACATCACCATCGGTCTATAAATACAGTCGGTATGATATTAACCACATCACCATCAGTCTATAAATGCGGTCGGTGTGATATTGGCAGGCTTGTTCATGGGACATATTTTTCCGTCCCATCCCATCCCATGGTAATTTATGCCTGTCCCATCCCATCCCATGGGATTCCCATTATAATATTAATATGGAATACAGTGCAAATAAAATTATGAAATTTATGAAAGTTTAATTTTAATGTCTACTCAATAGGGCTATATATACAAAGAGACATGTAAAATGACAGAATGTATTAATTTTAATATTCAAGAGTATTTTATAAAAAAAAAAGAAGTTAAACTAAATATGACAATTCAGAGTCATTCTGACTGACACTCTCATTCTGTTTCTGAGTCACTCTGCTCATTCAGCACATTATCAATTTTCTGCTGATCGACTGTTTTCAATAATTCAATTAATTCAGGTAATCCTTAAACGATTTCCACAATTCTCATGTCACATGCAAATCTGATATACACAGAGTTTATAACGAGAGCTGTTAACATCCGTTTTCGTAACTTACTCAACAACAATCCAGCTGCACTAAATAAGCGCTCTACTGCTGCTGATGACACTTTTTTTTCTTTTTTTTCCGCATATCCTATTTATAGGACATCGCTGTCAACACCAGCATTTTACCGCTGTTGTTGATATCTTGGCAAGATTACGCCCAGTAGTTTGCCATTGCTTTCTGAGCGACCGGCTCACATACCCCCGTAAGTAACCAACTGGTATGGCCAAAACAATTTTCGCACTTGCTTTTAGCAGTGGAAACCTATGTTCATTTTCCCAATAATTTAATGGTTGTGAAGTTGGTTGCCGTAATTTTTGAAACATGGTGACTTCATCTCAAGGCATTTGTTTCTGGTGTCATCAAACGTAAGTGCTTTGTTTGGTGGAGGATTAAAAACAATAAGTCAAAATCACTTTTCGGCTTTTGTTCTACAATTCCTGCTACTTTACATAGAGCAGATGATTCAGAAGAAAGATATAAATCCTTGCTGAATGAAATAACAGTTGGAACAACAGACTTAGAAAACGCGATCCAATCATTGGCCCATTTATTGGTGTCCACATTCCCTTTCTTCTTAGTAACAACTGACTTAACTGTGACTTCTAGTTTTGCTGGTGACCTCACCAAAATGTAATCTTATATAATAAATGGCTATGTGTATTTATTTATTTATCCGGTGTCCCACCACAAGATACAAAATAGATACAAATATATAAAGAAAAAAAGAAGGATAAAAGGCTTTAAAAAGGTTTAAAAAATACACAACATTAAGGGTAGCTCTGACGTAGATCAAGTTGCTATAACATGGCTAGTGCCCAATGCTGTCTCATGGGAAATACAAATGTGTGCTGTCCCATCCCATCCCATGGGACCTTTCCCATGGGAATCAATTCCCATGGCCAAGCCTGGATACTGGCCACAACACCATCAGTCTAAAAATGCGATCGGTTTGATGCTGGTAATATCACCATAGGTCATAAAATGCGATTGGTTTGATGCTGGTAACATAACCATCGATCTATAAATGCGATCGTTGTAATACTGGTGACATCACCATCGGTCTATAAATGAGATTGGTGTTATGCTAGTGACATCACCATCGGTCTATAAATGCAATCGGTGTGATTCTGGCCACATCACCGTCGGTCTATAAATGCGGTCGGTGTGATACTGTCAGTTAGGGTGAATGAACCCACAAAAACCACGGACCTCAACAATAACCACAGCTGAAAGACGCAGGTTGAACCAGACCGAATTTGTAATTTTTGTTTTGAAAATTGGAATTGGAATTGGAACTGGTCACATCACCGTCGGTCTATAAATGCGTTCAGTTTGATGCTGGTAACATCACCATCGGTCTATAAATGTGATCGTTGTAATGCTGGTCACATCACCATTGGTCTATAAATGCGGTCGGTGGATCCTGGTCACATCACCATCGGTCTATAAATGCAGTCGCTATTATGCTAGTCACATCACCATCGGTCTATAAATGCGGTCGGTGCGATACTGGTCACATTACCATCGGTCTATAAATGCGATCGGTTTGATGCTGGTCACATTACCATCGGTCTATAAATGCGGTCGTTGTAATTTTTTTCATATCACCATCGTCTATAAATGCGGTCGGTGTGATACTGGCCACATCACCATCGGTCTATAAATGCTGTCGGTGTGATACTGGTCACATTACTATCGGTCTATAAAATAGGTCTATGTGATACATGTCACATCACCATCGGTCTATAAATACGGTCGGTGTGATATTAACCACATCACCATCGATCTATAAATGCGGTCGGTTTTATACTGGTCACATTACCATCAGTCTATAAATGCGGTGTGTGGGATACTGGTCACATCACCATCGGTCTATAAATGCGGTGTGTGTGATACTGGTCGCATTACAATCGATCGATAAAGGCGGTCGGTGTGTGACTGGTCACATAACCATCGGTCTATCAAATGTGTGTCTATCACCGTATGCTCAATGCTTCTACGGGCGTGTAAATTAGTCTTTTGCTGATTTTACCTACCATATACCATTTTCACCTTAATATGCTATCGAGTGGGTCATGTGCAAATGCACAAACAACACAAATATGGGTATCCATTGGGTTGACGAAATTCTAGAAAACCTGGACTTTGCCGACGACATAGTGCTTTTGAGTTCAGCACACCTAGATGCCTAAGAGAAAATAAACCATCTCCATAATGTTTCAGGACACATTGGTCTCCAAATTAACACCACACAAACAAAAACTATTGATCTTACCAACAGTTCAGACGACACCAAATTAAGCAACCATGTTCTTGAAAACGTCAACAGCTTCACATACCTAGGAAGCAAAATGACATCTACAGGGGGACTCAACACCAGAAATATTATCTAGAATCTCACTGGCATCTGGTGCCTTCAATAAACTGTTAAACATCTGGAAGTCAAAGTCACTCAGCCAACATACGAAACTTAAAATCGTCAATTCTTGTGTGATTCCAGTGCTAACGTATGGATGTGATAGTTGGAAATCAACTGTAGCTTTACATAAAAAAATTAGACAATTTTGAGAACAAATGTCTTAGAAGAATTCTAAACATCCAGTGGACAGATTTTAAAACCAATGCGCAAATAAGACAAGAGACTAAGCAAGATAGTGTATCCAATTTTATAAGAAAACGCCGGTGGAACTACATCGGCTCCCCTACCAATCCCCCATATGGTCACCAGTAGGGAAAAGAAAACGGGGAAGACCAAGAGAGACCCTGCGTAGAACCATCATCAGAGAAGGCTCATTCAACGGCCAAGTGAACATCCAGGATCTACAACAGGTAGCAGCGAACCGCCAGATATGGAGAGCCATGACTTCTGCCCTATGGGCTGACTTAGGCTCAAGAGGAAAGATTAACTAACTAACTAACTAATGTGGGAAAATGTCCTTTCCTACTTTACGAGTAGACTTCTTTCCATGTCTAAGGTATGTTCCCAGCCTTCCGGTGTGCTTATGCCGAGGTACTGGGTCAACATTTAACCGGTCAGTAGGACTAAAATATTGACTTCTCGTCCCTGACTTGGGGACGTAAACTACATATACCTCAGAAATTGGAGAGGGTTCGCCTGACGGCTAGGGACACTGATAATAGGGAGAGCTAATTCACACGGGCAAATCAGACCTGTGCATTAGAAGTAGTAGCCCATATATGGACTACTCTTGAGAGAGAGAGAGATTTGGACAGCGAAAAACAAACAAAGCATTAAAAAATAACCAGCTCCTGGTGGGAAGATTGAGCAGAAATACTTTGGGATTGCTGCTGGATAGGACTGTAAACAAATAACAGTTAGTTGTATATCTTTTACAGGACGTCTCGGTCAACCACAGTATTATTTGGTTGTTTGTGTTTTCTTGGTATGTTTACGTTCAGTAGTTTGACATTGCTTTGTGAACGACTGGCATTCGTACCAAATGCCATTGTATGAAAACGAATGTTGGTTTTGGGCACACATAAGAAAATGCTTGATGTGCAGTGACATCGTTCGAGATAACATAACACAACATAACATAGCTTCATGACGTTATAACCACGCTCTTACCAAGGGTGTAAAACGTATATTTGTTGTCTTCTGTATAATGAAGTGACAGTAAGTTTGTATGTGTGTATCGATAAAAACAACACCTTGGAGTAAGCATGACAAGCGGCTTCTGATAGAAAGAGTCACATTTCCATAATATTCGGCCCTCTATCTTCTTGACAGTCTCTGGGGGAGGTCCTGCCCAGGTTATGACTCCGAGCAGTGTTGCCATTTTAGTGCTTTTCGCACTAAATTTAGTGCTTTTTCAAGTCATTTAGTGCGAAAATTTTGCTTTTAGCGCGGCCGCGTAAATTTAGTGCTTCACAAAATTTTGTTGTGCTTTTTCAATCAATCAATCGTGTGCCATGCCGGAAAGCGTGGGCGGTCATGACTCGCCATTTCACTCGATCACCAGTGTCGTGGATCAGCTCAGTGTTCCTATCTCGTCCATGCCATGTGGCCAAGCCATCCAGGTATTTTCCTCTCGGTCTTCCTCTTGGTCTGTTCCCTTCGATCTTGCCGATTGTGCTTTTTGGGGGTGGGTAAAAATTACTTTAAAATCATTTTGGAACACTAAAAAGCCGAATTTGAATTAAAGCGAGGGAGTAAAACAGCCTTAGTACGTTACCACGCAATATTCAACTAATTTAACTACCTTTAATACGATTTAGCTGAAAGCGAACGCCATCTTGCAGAAAAGTCCAAACGTCAATAAATTAGCTTGTAATCGAGTTCATAATTTTGTGGTGTCTATATTATCCTTTCGTTTAAGCTTATTTGTGTTTCACCATGAGCAAGAAATATTGTCAACATTTCAGAGAACAGTGACTCAGTGACAAGAGATTTCAAAAATGGTTGTTAAAAGTAGAAGGGGATAATACTACGTGTTTTTTGCAAATGTTCAATTGCAGCCAGGTTAAATTATATTGAGAGGCACAAAAATACAACGAAACATCTGAAAGCCGAAAAACCATTCAGTACACTAAGGTAAACAACAATTGCATTTGACAAACTGAAAGATGATGTCAAAGAAACAGAAGGATGCATGTCTTTGTTCATAGCTGGCCATTGTTCGCTTCGCGTTGTTGACCATTTAATTGAACTCTGCAAGGTACACTTTGGTGACAGCAAAGGTTGCAAGAACTGTAAGCTTAGGAGAACTAAGTGCAGAGCAGTTATTTCAAATGTACTTGCACCATATTTCACAACTGACTTGACAGCTGATATTGGCAAAAGTAAATACAGCTTATTGAATGATGAGAGCAATGACATTTCTAAAACTAAGCTACTTGGAGTAGCTATTGGGTACTATTCAGAGACAAGAAAGCAGTTTGTGGTTACTTACTTAGATTTAGTTGAACTGAGTGTCTGCAACGCACAGGCACTATGCAATGCGTTAAAAGATTGTTTAAACAAGAATGGACTTGAGTTGCAAAGACTAGTTGCACTCGGCACTGACAATGCGTCTGTCATGACAGGTGTAAACAATGGAGTATATACAAAATTAAAATCCGAAGTTCCTCATCTGGTACTAGTTAGGTGTGTATGTCATTACCTTCAGCTGGCAGTGTCACAGGCTGCAGCTGCTTGTCTGCCCAGGAACATAGAGTTCATGATTAGAGAAACATATAACTGGTTTTCTCACTCAAGTCTTCGTCAAGCAAAGTACAGCGAGATTTTTGCTTCAATAAATGATGGACAACATCCGCTGAAGATTGTTCAATTAAGCCAGACACGATGGATGTCCATTCAATCTGCCATTGTCAGAATATTGCTGCAGTGGGTCGAGCTCAGAACTCATTTTAATGTAGCAAGACTCAAAGAGCGCTGTTATACAGCAGAACTTCTACATTCTATGTTTAGCGACATGAAAAACTATGTGTATCTCATATTTCTCAAGCATATTCTCAGAGAAGTTCAAAGTGTGAATAAGAAATTCGAAGCAGATATACAGGATCCAACAAAACTACTCAGCGATCGTGTCCAGCTCATTGATTCTATCAGTTCAAAGACTGCAATTCCTGGGGAATGAAATAACAGAAAGTGATGCTATTCAAGATTATTTAGATCCTAATCCCAATCTAGGTAATGAGTTTGAGAAAGAAAAAGCAGACTACAAGTTTCATGATGAGAAAGAAATTCGTGGAAGGTGCATCCAGTTTTTAATAGAGCTATTGACACAGCTGCGTTTACGTACACCCGATAACGTTCGAGTGTTGCAGTCCATGTTATGTCTTCGAGGAAGTGAATGTCTACAGCCAATGAAGCCATGTATATTGGATCTTGCTAAAATGTTTGTAGAAGATGCAGCTACTCTCACCCGCATCGATTTCCAGTGTAGAAAACTTCATCATATGCAGTGGACACAGACCTCTGACACACTTGGACTGTGGGCAGAAATAGCCTCATACAGGGATGCCACCGGTGAAACTCCTTTCCAAGATCTTACAGATTTACCTTTAACTCTGCTAATTTTACTTCATTCTAATGCGGACGTGGAGCGTATTTTCAGTCAGATGGGAGTTATAAAATCAAAATTGCGGAACAGACTGAGCATCAAGAGTTTGACAGCTGTTTTGACTATTAGATATGGAATGAAAATATATGGCAAATGCTGTCATAATTATAAACTAACTAAGGATATTCTGCGAAAAATTGGATCACAGGAGGCATATACATGTTTCTTTCAATCATCCTCCTCATCCTCATCATCGCAGGAGCAAACACAGCAGGAAATAGCTACAGAAACTGAAGAGGAGTTGTTTGACTGGGATTTGGCAGATCAGGAATAAACTTCATTCTAATATTCAGTGATGATAATAAATTATAATGTGCTACCTTGTTACATTTGTAATAAAAACAGTTGGTGCTTTTTTTTTTTTTTTTTTGGTGCTTTCTAAAATTCTTTGGTGCTTTTTAGTGTTTTTTTTTGGTCGATTTTGGTGCTTTTTCATCAAAGGGAGATGGCAACACTGACTTCTAGTGTCTTTCTCCTACCGTGCGTTCGAGACGGTCGGTCTTTAGTGTTGTCCTTGCTCTGTCTTGCATTGTCCCATATTCCATGCCTGCGAAATGTCAGCTCTCAAGCCACCTTCCTTCGGCTAGGAGAGCCCTGTGCACCTGGTGCTTCGTGTCATTACACAAATCCTGGCACCTGTGGCTACGGGAAGCCAGCTTCTGTCCTGGCCATTGCCTCTGTCGCCTGCTCGTCGATGTGCAGTATTCCTTTCAATTAATTGATTTATTGATTATACAAAGTTATTGCATGCCCTTTACAAGATATCGCATTCAACTCAAGCATGTATTAGCTGCTAGTGAATTTCTTGGTAATTTTACGCTTAGTAGTTTGCCATTGCTTTCTGAACGACGAACGCTCATTATCATTTTCCTGTACCAAGCCGACAAGCATGGGCGGTCATGTTTCGCCATTCCTCGCGATCACCAGATTCGTGGATCAGCTCTATGTTCTTGTCTCGACCATGCTACGTGTCAGGGCCATATAGATATTTACTTCTCTGCCTTCCACGTAAACATTTCCTCTAAAATTTGCCAGCTTTCACAAAGTTCTCGCGTTTTGTTTTTTTTTGGTTGGTCTTAACGTGCCCAAAAATGCTGACCATCTACGTTTAATTTCTCTAATACGTTTATGGTTTTAATTTCCTCGTGTAGGACTTGCTCATCGGTTTCTCTATCTCTGCATGCTATTCTTTGCATTTACCCGGAAACCATACGTCGACAGCCATTAGATGTGTTGTCTTTTTTTTTTCACCTTGTCTGCTTATGCTATTGTTAAAAAACATCAACACAAGGCAGTCTGCGTCCATTTCGTCTGCGGCTGATTTGGGACGAGTTAAGCTGGACTGTAAAACTCGTTCGCAACCCCTTAGCTACAGACAGTGGCAGGTAGTGATTTTAGGAACATTAAGTACTCACATTAGAAAATGACTGCTTTTTATGACATCCGCCATATTGGGTATATTGTGTTGTAAAAGATGAAGACTAATTAAATCTTGCTTGATGTCCCTGGTCATAAATCTTTCATCCTCTCTGTCGCTTTAAACAAAGTGGTCTCTGGCTTGTTGACAGCAGAAATATATACCCAGTGAAATCTGGCCAGGCATTAACTATCTCACAAAAGCGACCATGATGAACATCGTTGCACTGACTATGTTGATTTTACTAACACAAGTACTTTCTTTGCACGCATGCAGTAAGGTGAGTTATAATTAGTTGTATATGCTTACATGACGTTGCAATCAACCCTACTATGAAGGTCAGCATGCCGAATGGATAACAGCATTCGCTCTTTAAATTCCGTTAGTCTAATGGCGAGATACCGAGTTCAGCGCTGCATCGGTCAGGTGGATAAAATTGTTGACTTCTCGTCCTTCGCTTACGGCCGTAAATTATAATTACCTCTGAAGTCGGAGTGGGTTCGCTTGATGGCTAGAGACACTGGTAATAGGGAAAGGTAGCTAACGCGCAAACATCATTCCGATGTGGACTACTCTTGAGTTCAAAACTATGAAAAGACGAATGAACGAAACAAGAAAATTGTTAATCCATCATGTGCTGGCTGGGTGTGATTTACTGGGCAATGTCAGATCAAGTCGTTCGCCATTGCTTCCTGAACAATGGTCGGCGTCTCATGCCATGGAAACAACTCAAAGCGGTCGGCTTCCAGTCGGTGTTTCGAGTCGTTTCATTATCCGCTAAGTTACAGACGTCGATTAATAAATTATGCTCCTTGTGTAGTGAGATCAGATATCTAGACGTCTCGGATAGGGGCGAAAAACAGGAAGTCCCGCCTGCAAGTTGTGCACATAAAACATCTCACGAGAATTGAACAGCACAAGGAGTAGACCGTAAAACCGCAGCCCTGGCAACATTGTTATTTTAATAATAAATCTATCCCTTGGTAGCCAGAACTGTTACCTTGGATGGAATCTGTCTAGAGGAGGCAAATCTGACAGAAATGCGTGCGAAGTCGCACACACTCACCTCTGAGGTGTATAACTAAGTACGGCGCACCCTCCTCGAAAGCGGGACCGAAAAGATAACATCATGAGATCAATCAGATGCAGTCTGCTAGAGTACGATCAGGGACAGTGACAAATTACACTAAATCAAATCACATCAACTTTATTTTAAAAGGGTCACAAATTGGGCACGCAGGCCCGTCTTACATTCGGCCCTTCCAATCACTCATCTTTCGTTTATCAATGCTGCATTATACATTTACATAGGAAGAAAAAACAATATTGTCAATGAATGTTGTATGTAAACATAAACAATGCAAATTACCATGTTATGAGGCACATCTCCCACCCACCTACATACACACCCACCCACACGCACACCCAGGGACACATACATACCCAAACAACCGACCCATCCTCCTCCCATAACCCCCCACCCACACACACAGCCCTCGCCCGTTACCTCAACCCACACACGCTCACAACCCACACAAACATCCCCCACCAACCCACACATCCCACACCCACCCACATACACATCCTAACCCACACACCCAAGAGAGAGAGAGAGAGAGACAGACAGACAGACAGACAGACAGACAGACAGACAGACAGAGACGAGACTGAGAGAGTGATGATGATCTATCACAGCCATCCTTGATTTGTAGACAATATATTCCAGTAATTAATAAACAATTTCTTCACGGTGTTTGTATTAGCGAGCGCATTAGCATGGTTGATAACGAACCGGGCTAATAATGCAATGAACGCTCTCGGTCAACGGTTCTTAGTCTGCATTCGTCGTCTAGCTGAGTGCGCGAAAGCAGGCCACCTACTCCTGCATGCATTCAAACTAACAATATACACTTCCCCATCATATCACTGATCCATAGCAGGAAACTGATGTGGGACAAATGTATGCTTTGATTTTATTGTATTGTTTGTATTAACTTCGGTGTTTTGTTTTGTTACAGAGAGACTGCTTAAAGGAAAAAGAACGCTGCTACACTAGCACTGAATGCTGTTCTAATCTCAACTGTGCCAGACCTAATCATGGTTACTTCAAGGAATGTTTACCAGTGATATAATAGTTGACAATAAAATCTCCACGATGATTTTTTGTGCCTACTTTGTCATATTTGTATGTTAAAAACATAGCTGTAGGTCCTTTCCAGGACGTCGCTGTCAACCTCTCAAAACTTGGCTGTTTGTGGATTACTAGTCACATGTTACGTTCAGTAGTTTGCCACTGCTTAAAGAACGAACGACGACATGCCATCGAAATCAACTCAAGTTGTTCGGCTGATGTCGAAATCTCGGCTTGGTAATATTTTATATTGGACTATGAAAAGTAATTAATAGTGATGATTTGAGAATTGGTGAGATACTATTGAAGCAGAGGGAAAGAAAATAAGGGAAGACACAGTATCCTTTGCTATTGGGCTAGGGAGAGAAGAGCGCAACTGTGACTGCGTTAGGGCCTAAGACGAAAAGGAGCAAAAAGAGAGAGAACCCCACACCGCCCCTGCTTACAAGAAAAGAGATTGTTAAAAGTAAGGAGATATTTCCAGATTCTTGGGCAGGGGTTTCAACTATTACTGATATTCGGGCATGAACTATTACGTTGAATTAATATGTTGGATTGTTGTAGAAATAGTGAGTATCAAAATTAAAAGAGACTAAACAAACAAATCAAGAACAATACAACAAGCTCTTTATTTATCACTTCTAATAGAACATGTTGGATAACACAATGAGGTTTGATAACAGATACAACAGACAACTGCAGATATCAAACAACAACAATGGTGGGTAGTCCACAGAACTTCAGACAATATGGTACACCGAGTACCACAATACAGGTGCTCCAAACAATAGCTGAGTAGAACGACACAATGAAGTTTGATAACAGATACAACAGACAACTGCAGATATCAAACAACAATGGTGGGTAGTCCACAGAACTTAAGACAATATGGTACACCGAGTACTACAATACAGGTGCTCCAAACAATAGCTGAGTAGAACGACACAATGAAGAACTTTGACACTTACAAAAATAAAACCCTACAAAAACATAAGTTACACAATATAAATCTAAGACGCAATATAAGCTTTAGAATTGTGACAATACCAGACACTAGTACAATCCAGAAGAGCTCTAACACTACTAGTCAGCCACTCGGCTTTGTGCATTAAAGAGTGCCCACAGATCATCATCAGGGAAAGCTTCACACATCTCCATACTTCAAAACAGGGCAGGACTCCAGCACTCAAGCGGACAGACCACAAGATTATTTACAATTCCTCACGGCGTTCGCCTTCATTGTTCAGCCTACACAAAGGGTCTTTTTAGGGACAAAGGGAAAATTTGTCCAGTTTTGATTTTCGGCAGTTGCCCAGATTTGTCTTAAAACAGGCCAAACCAAGATAAGTCAAGTTGGCGCTATTATACTATGAAACCCCACATAAATCTATAACTTATAAAGGCAAACCATGAACCATAAACTGTAACTTTTATTTTTGTGGTCTCATTTTTTAATGTAGAGAAAACAATGGAAAAGTTTGGAAAAAGAACACGAGAGAATGAAGGGTGACTTGTGGCCTTTATTAATCTTATACCATGACGTTATGAAGTCTACAATAAGTACCACCATAATTAGAACTCAGTGGACTCTGACAGATTAACTTGACGATCTAGAGATTGTTGATGACATCCCCCTCTCTCTCTCTCTCTCTCTCTCTCTCTCTCTCTCTCTCTCTCTCTCTCTCTCTCTCTCTCTCTCTCTCTCTCTCTCTCTGTCTGTATCTCTCTCCCACCATACAAGAAATCCGATGCACGATTTGTCACACTTTATAAGAGGTTGCAACAATTGTGTCGAAAGATGCATAGGATAAAAACACATATTACGAAAAATAATCAAGGAAATGATAACACGATTTAACTGTATGCAACCTCATTTACGTAGCAGTGTAGACAAAGCTGGTGTACCAGCTAGAGATATTGAAATAAAATCACAAAAATAATGAGAGGGTCTTCACATCACTTGGAAATGTGTGAAAGTCAATCTAAATTAAATGCAGTTTCAACCTTACAATATTTAACTCTCGTGTCAGATCGTCATTGCCGCGTGGATCATAAACATACAAGAGTTAAGATCATGACTAATAAAGTGCAAACAATTATGTGGTACTGCACATAATAGAGAGACAAATGTGGTGTTACAGAGTCACTACTGTGGAGTTAATGAAGAAAACATATTCCAGTGAATCGAAAGGACTCCTTTACACAATGTGAGACGTCCTGGGTACATGGTGCTCGCCACATATTTGAAACCAATCAAAGTATCTACATCTGAACAACTATAACTGTCCATAGCAGAATATACAGTGTAAACAAAACAATACAAAACTAACAACAGAATTGTGTGGGCAGATGTTAATAGCCACTCGCAGAGCTCGGGTTGTGATCACGCGGACTAGGGAGGAGAAGGACTGGAGCACTGGCAAGGTGAGAATAGATTTATCTTGACTAATAAACCATCCAGCAAAACTACCTACTACTAGAGACCACATCTACATCTGTCCTGGATTTTGGTTGACCAGACCTGGAGTAGAACATCACAGGAGTTGTTGGGAAACAACTCGGTGGCAGTGACCATAGGCCACTATATCTTAACTGCCGGGGATCGGCAGGCGTTCTGGAAGAATCTCAAAACTAAGAGGGAAGCCCAGGAGAACTTTCAATCAGATAGCGATGGGAATGATTAGTAGTATGACTCGTCGCTGGCTGTTGAACGAGAGAACGGAGCGCGTATGGGAAATGTCTTGAGTGCAGTGATATCGGTTCTTAGTTCAACTCAACTCTAAACTGTAGAAATGAACTTGTGCGTGAAATCAGTACCCGTTCGTGTGGAACTATAAGAAGGCAGAAAGGACAGTGTACAAAACTCATACCAACACACTGGTTAGAAATCTTAACATAGATAGAGACATAAACACTGTACCTGAAGAGTTATGAAAATGCATATTACAGGCAGCACTAGAATCAATACCAAGAGGTACTCTTAAGCAATATAAACCTGACTAGAATAGTGAACTGGACCACTGCACATGATGTGGAAATATGTAGAAAGCAAGAATCATGGAGTGAGGGCAAAACGGTTGGCATGAAAAAGGACATACATTGAGAAAACCTGAAAATCGCCTATTTTGATAGTTCGTTGTCTGGAATACATAGGGCAAATAAGATACAAGACGATAAAATACACGTTGAAGAGTCAGAAAGGAATGCTCTTGGAAAGATTTTGACGGAGAAGCATGAGATAACATGGGTTACAACACAGTGTGGGTTCGGGGTCTTAGCCAAAATTATAGATATAAATTTATTTGGTTCGTTATGTTGCATATCCCTTACAGGACGTTGCAGTCAGCATCAGCATTTTCCAGCTGCTGTTGATGTACTAGGCAAGTTTTTTTACGTTCAGTAGTTTGCCATTGCTTTCTGAACGACCGGCTCACATACCCCCGAAATTTACCAGCGCGTTGCGATCCGCAGCCGAATCTCACAGCTGCTGTTTTTCCCCACGTGGATATACGGTATTACATACAATGTCGTTAACCCCCTTGGCCAGGGAGATCAGCCCGGTAAAATTGGAATAATGAAATGTTAGACCTAACTGTTCTGAGCTCCAACCATGTGTATTTAGTTTATTAGTTTATCATGGATAATAGTGTCTGTGTGTGTGTGGGGGGGGGGGGATGACAGGAGGGCACCATTATCATCAAAGACCAGATCATCAATCTTCTCAGCAAAAGACATTGAATTTTAATTCCAGCAGTGATTGTTTTTCATAATATAGTAGTAGTACGTGGGATCCTAACTAATTATTATTTCAGGAACCGCTCCTTCGTGGTGACGACATATTTTACTAGATAAAAGGTATATCCTTTATGGCGTGACGTCAAAAAGCGGCTCCTGATTTGACCTAGTTATTTGAATCTCCCTCGTTTTTCTGTACTTCCGGTTGTCTTTGATACTTCCGGTGTCTGAGGTGTCGAGGCAGGCGAACAGTTGGAACTTGGCACGGACGGAGGCACACGAACCGGTGGGCGTCAGCTGGGTGGAGATCGAACCCAATGCGATTGGCAGATCGATGATAGAGGTCTATCTTTCGATTTCACCATTACCCCGACACCATTTAAGGAGAAGTCTCCACTGGCTCAGAATGATATTCCAGAGGTCTATCAATCCGAAGGTGCTTACTGTTCATATTGGGTAATTGCCTTGTATAGTAATGACAAATCCAATTCAATCCAATTTTCGTTACCAATAACCCCTTTCAGCCTTCGAGTTTTTGACTTGGCTATAATTGGGGTATTTATGGCGTAGCTTGTAGTTTGTCTTTCGTCCTATGTGCTGCTTGTTGTAGCTTCCCGGCTTCTGAAGTGTTGATTCTGTTCGTTACTTTATTGATGAGGCTTTCGATGTCTTGACAGAGTCGAGCACTTGTTGGGGCCTGGATTAATTGTGATCCCACCCCGCCATATGGTCTGTTTCCTTCAGGGAGCTTTACCAGTTGTCGTTTCTTCTGGTCTTCCTCCTATTTCGCCGTCTTGGCTTCGAATCTTCTCGGTGTTCGCCAGTTCGATCTTGGTGGGAGCGATATTGTTCCATGGCCTCCCTACACCCTTGGTAATATTTTAGGGTTAGCGGCTACACCAGAAGATAGAGCGACACTCTGGTTCCCCCCGTCCCCATATTATTCTGTGTGGGCGCTTGCCCACAGTGGTCCAGAGCTAATATGAGATTTGTGAAGATTTTTGATCATCCCGAACTTCGACCAGACCAAGTAAAGTACTGGGGGAGGGGGTTTCAGCAACATCACTTTTCTTCATTTGTCCGTGTTCTTGCATCTAAATGTGGATGTCTACAACGTCAGGAATAAGAATGAGGTGACAGTATGCTTTAAAATTATTTATAGAGTGTAGAATACCACACACACACACACACACACACACACACACACACACACACACACACACACACACACACACACACACACACACACACACACACAAATAAGCTTAGTAACATATAAAATTGCTTTACTCCGAGAGAATCTAAAATTTAAAAAAAAAAAAAACTAGTCTAATACTTAAATAGTCAACTTAAATAGTATAATTATAAACTTTTGTAAAATAATGATTAAAATATAAAAATAAAATAATAATAAGGGGAGTTCTCCTCCTTGGTCAGACCAGAATAAATTATTTCCGCTGATGTCTCCGGATTTCCCATTTTAATTGCTGCTACTTGGTCCCAGTAAATATTCTTTATTATTCTTAAATCTTTCCCATCAATGTTGATATCTTCCAACAGTTTAATCAGTTCATCATGTTTTACTTTATTAATCGCCTTATTATAATATATGAAGCACAAATATATGTCTTTCTGTGTCTCTAATGACCTATCTATTAGTGTCTGTAATGTATATATTGCATGGTTTGTACCCTTTCCTTCAACAAATTCATACTGTTCTTTACTAAGTTCCTTTTCCTATATCCTTTCCTGCTCTTCTCATTATAATTCTGAGTAGAAGCATAGTGCTATGGTTTATGAGGTTAATTGTACGAAAATATTCGCTTTCAATTGCTCATGGTCAGTTTGGTATAGCTATAAATACAGATTTCAGCATATCACTTGGTATCCACTGCTATAAATATTATTCCACGTGTTGGTTAATGTATCTACTCCGAATTCTCCCAATAATTCTAATTCTTCTACTGTGATTTCATCTGGCCCAGCTGTCTTTCATTTATTCGTGTGTTTGACAGCGGCAGTGACTTCTTCTTTTAGAATAGTTGTACGTTCTACTTTACTTCCTTATGTTAATTCTTCCCTTTCTCCATAGTATAATTCTCTTATATACTCATTCCACCTCCTCATTATAGCATATTTCTCCAATAATATCTTTCCTGCTAATGATTTCAAAAGCCCTGTATTTATTTTTATTTTTCTTCCAGTGAGCTCACTGATTTGTCAGTGCATATATGTTTGTATCTTTAATGAAATTTATTTCAATTGTTTTGCACTGCTCGTTTAACGAACTTTCTGTTGCCTTCACCCATTTATATCTCATTTCTTTATTTTTCTTAGCATATTCTTGTTTGCCATTTTTACTCTATTTTTGCTTTTGTCCAATAGCATGAAAATTCATTCATTCATTCATTTTATCCTAGCTTTTTGGCGACTCTGCGGTAATATTTCTTTGCTAGTATGATGAATTGAGTCCATTAACATTTCCCATTGTTCATTTATACTCCGTATTTTAGCTAATGCATTGTATCCATTTTTTCACAGTCGCTCTGTATTTTTCTTGAATTTTTTATATCTATTTTCAGAACCTTTTTTTTTAAGTCTCACGTTCTTAACCATTTTTTCTCCTCTCGATAATCTTACTTTTATTTGCCCACATAGTGGTACATGATCACTATTACAGTCAGCACCAGGCATTGTCTTTAAATTAATTAAAGCATTTCTAAATCATTTAATAATAAGTATGTAGTCAATCCGGTTGCGTATTCTATTATAAGAGTTTTTCCATGTGTATAGTCTTTTATGGTGTTTAATCCATGTGTTTCCAATTAACTTATCATTGATATGTGCCCATTCTATTATTTTTCTCCTCTTTGATTTCTTGTGCCCAAACCATAATTCCCCTCTACATCCTCCATTTTCCCCTGTCCTACTTTTGCATTAAAATCTCCAAGTATTATTTTTTGAGCCACCGCTTTTCTATTTCATAGTAAAAGTATTGTATTTCTACATCACTACTGAGTGTTGTTGGTGCATATACTTGTATAATATTTATTTCTATTGCTTTGTCTGTGATTTTGACCATAACAACTCTATCTGAAATTCACCAGTATCCATTAATTGACTAGGTTGTTTTTTCCTCAAATATTATTCCTACACCTTTTTCACATGTCTCCCCACCAGAACAAATTATTGTATGGTACGTTGATAATTAAACTGCTTTCTTGTGGCTTTAAACAAAAACACAAAACCAGGAACAACATTATTATAAAGCAGACATCCAGTTTCCAACAATTGGATTTTAATGTTTACTAGCCGTAGGCTGCATCACATTTCTTGAATGGACTATACATAGGCCCGGCACAATAGACTCCTCTCCCGGGACAGCAGTCTTCCGAGGAAGCACACAAGGCTCCTTTCATCTTGCATCTGCCAGCCTACATTAAAGCAAGAACATGAGGTAAGCAACTACATGAGATAATTCTGACTGCAAACAGCATTCTTCCGTTATGTGATGAGAACAGAGGCAATGTAGAACATTGTGTCAACTGGTAACACCATCGAGAAATGAGGGAGAGGCATGTCAATAGAAATTATGCTGGAAGGACTGAGACGGTGGCATGGAGGAATATCATCAATATATTTGATTTAGAGAACCAATGGCCGATATCTGCTGGGAGACATGGACGCCAACGCCAGTTCGCAGGGTATGTTGTTAATGATTCATCGTCATCATGTATCATGCCAATAAGCGAGGGCGATCATCTTTCGCCATCTCACACGATCACCAGAGTCGTGGATCAGCTCTGTGTTCTTGTCTCGACCATACCATATGGCCAAGCTATCCAAGTATTTACTTCTCTGCTTTTCTCTTGTTCTTTTCACCCTCAATCTTGCCAGTTGTCACGAAGTTCTCTAGCTCATTTCTTCTTATAACAAGTCCAAAATATTGTGACTGTCTACGTCTAATTTCTCTAATCAGTTCACGGTTCTCATTTGTTTCTTGTATGACTTGGTCATTGATTTTTCTTTATGTCCATGGTATTCTTTGCATTTTCTTCAGAAACCACATTTACACAGTCATCGGATGTTTTTTTTATCAGCTTGCTTGGTCATTGTCCACGCTTCACATGCATACAAAAGTTAAGGTTCTATGTAGCACTTCAGCACTCTTTTTCACGTTGCAAATGACATTTGTTTATTGTTCAGTATAGTTTCCATATTGCAGAAGGCTACTTTAGCCATGTAGATTCTTGTTCTAGTCTCTTTGAGGAATCTCTAATCAGATCAGAACAGTAAGTTCCGAAATAAGTGTACCAATTTACCTGTTTAAGAATTTTACCATTTACTTGTATATTACAATTTGGTAATTTCATTCTTCCTAGTAACTATCATAGTCAATGTATTCTTACAATTTAATTCCAATCCTAGTTGCTCAGTGTCAGGTCTTACTCAAATATGACTGAGCTTTTGTATGACAGCTGAAGTACTACCTGCTTTCACTTAGCGCCGAATGTTGGGCTGCGCTCACCAAATCCGACACTCCACATTGTGCCAACGGCTTCGGGTGGAGGAGTGCACAAGGGAGAGGGTTCAAGCCTTAACCTAGTGTCTGGCAATTCAACCTACAGACTAAATGTCATAGCAGGGCAGACCCGGCCCTAAGCCTTGGACGGCAACTGGTCTAGGATGGAAGCTCTGACAGGCTGATAGTTAGAGCATTGCTTTGCTGATCCGGCAGCTTCTGCATATTGTCTTGTTCCAGACATATAGGTGTTACTTTTCCTCTGGAGTAAACTAGGAAGACCGAGAGAGGAATCATGCTGCTTGGGCAAGACATGGTCTCTTAACGCAGCCCAGTCGTTGTGTTATAGAGAGGTAGTACTCCATTATACAAACTATCGTCTAGTATAGGGAAAAAAGATATGGAGACATCAAACATCCCTGTCGCACGCCTCTCTTAATAGGCTGATATCCACCTATTTCATTAAGTGGCTGCTATAGGTCATCAGTAGTCTCTACCACAGGCTCTTATGATACTCTGACAGACTTTCGTTGGTCGGTCTGTTAATTTTATCTGACCTACTTGTACATTTGTCTATCGCTTGCTCTCCTGCCTTCGACTCTTATAGTCAGTGTGCTTTGTATAAGAGTCTTACAGATTATTATACGCTGGAGTCAAACTTAAAGAGTGCTAAGAACCCTGCTACCACTGGCTCGTACTTCGATATAAAGAGATTATTTATCCGAGAATCTGCTCCCTTGATCAGAATGAGGCAGATGGGAGTGAAGAGGGGAGCCGCCGGACTTGAACTTTATGTCAAGAAATATGATTAACCAGCAAGTAGGATTCGTCGAAATACGCTGGCGGACATATTAAGGAAGAGACATGGACCTGTCTGAAGTTCGATGATGATAATGATCCTTACTAATAACTACTCACTAAATCAAATCAATGGCGGTTTACGAATAGCCACGTCTGTTAGGGACTGTCTCGAGCCACAGTTGACACCAGGACCTTCCTCAAGCTACTGATACAAACATATTTTATAGGCAGGTTTTGTCATTTTAATAATATGGCTTCAGAAAAAGACTATTCTGTCTGCTCTTTGTGATTTGCAAAGGAATTTCAACATTCGCAACTTTCGAAGAAGTGTCCCTAGTTTTTATGTCTTCATCAAGAAAGCTAAATCTCCGAACAGCTACACTAGGATCAGCTGGTATGGGGGGGGGGGGGGGGGGAGGGGGGGGGGCGGTGAGTGTACTATACATGGAGCCTGTTGTAAACACCGAAGCTATCGGCACCATGAATCTTGCCGTCCTACGGGTGTTATAGCAGAGATGAGTTGAGTCAAGAACCGATATCACTGAACTCGGGAAATTCCCATACCTGCTTCATACCCCACTTTGCAGTCTGATTATGCGTCCGTCTGATCTTTCCCCGTAGTACTGGGTGTCTGAACACTCGCAGTCGAAACATTCACTCTCGTGGCTATATTGATTTAACCGTTTCTCCACAATATAAACATGATCCCATAGGGTCCTAACAGTTATGTCATATCTTGCACCAATACCCAACTCAACGATGCAGACCCAGCCTATCTGTCCATCTGCTCTTTTCCCATTTGGTTCTCGCAAACGACTTACTTCTCGTAGAACAGTCAGAATTCCAGCCTGGTCCATGGCTCGTCCGCCCTCCACAGTAGACTTACCTGCAAGCCTGACAGCCTGCTCATTTCCTTGTATGCCCAGGCACAAAAAAGGAAACTAATCTTAGCCAGTCGTGACCGCTCCAGAGACAACAAACACTGTCTTCGGACCCACCCCATCTCTACGTTCCTAAGCATACTCATTAAGTCACTAAGGAAACATGCCAGAGTGAAGGTCTGTGTCTCGAGCCATGTTATTGCTTTACGTTACTGCCATGACTTCCATAGTCAGGCTACTTGTAGTCAAGGCAAATGCACCAGCATCTTCCTCCAAAATTATCCCTCCAGCCTGAGCCGTGAGGCCCATGAACTTCTCACGCGTAGAACGACCGACTCATCTGTGTAAATGACAGCATCACACTCTAAAGAATTCTCGAAGATCAAATACTGTACTTTCGCCTCTATAGTAGCAAGATTTTCTTGTCTGTGTTTTCTGTCTAGTTGGATAAAAACGGACAAGAACGTACAGAATTATGATGCACTTGTACCCACTCCTCGCCAGGTTCTAATTCCTCAAATGAACACACCGTTGAAGAATGTCTCCGGATTGACCCATCCACGACTTTCTTCTAGTTAACCTGCAACAGCTTAATTTGACTCAAAATCGACGATCACGTAATATTTGGGATGCATCCATTCAGCGGTAATCAATGTCGTTATAGATGCCACTGTTTAACTTCTGATGACTCCCCTTTATATATCCAAATCTAACTGGTTCTAAATGTTTGGCTTCACATATTCTTATTTGTACAACTGACTGGCGTCCGGAATGAACCCAGTACACTGCTGCCAGAAGAGACTGTGTACAAGCGTTAAACCTCTAAATCCCGCCGACCTCGTCTCCAATCCACTCATCATGTGTTATGCCGGTCATGAATCGCCATTTCACTCGATCAACAGAGTCGTGGATCAGCGCAAGCTTCTCTCTCGACTATGCCGCGTGGTCAAGCCAACCAGGTATTTACTTCTCTGTCTTCCCCTTGTTCTCTTCCCCTCGTTCTTGTCAGATGTCACCAAGTTCTCTAATTTATTTCTTCTCCCGACATGTCCAAAACATTTGACTGTCTACGTCTAATTTCTCTAATCGGTTTACGATTTCCATTTGTTTCTTGTAGGACTTGGTCGTTGGTTTCTCTGTCTGTTTATGGTATACTGTGCTTTCTTCTCAGAAACCACGTGTTCACAACCATCAGATATTTTTCAGCTTGACTGCTTATTGTCCACGCTTCACATCCGTACAAAAATACAGGCTCTATGTAACACCTCAACACTCTTTTTTCTCGTAGCAATTGACATCTTTTTATTGGTCAGTATGTTGTTATCTTGCAAAAGGCTACCTTCGACATGGTGATTATTGTTCTAACCTCTTCAAGGCATCTCCCATCAGATGTTAAGACCTCTCTACACACAGCATTAATTTGATTAGATCAATTAGACACAAGCAATTTTGTGGACGTTATACATGCACACATGATGGTTTAGTAAAACAACTGACGTGTTACATCGACAATGAGCAAACGAAAGACCAACGGAGGTCATTCCTCGGAACACTTTTCTTTGACATAACACTGACAAAAACAGAAATCTAAGGGATCATTCTGATGACCGTATAAGACTGCCAGTTTATCTACACGGGACATAATTATAATCAAATAATTATTTGCAATTATAATAAAGTGAAACGCCATATAAAACTACACTTACATTGAAGCAGGAAAGGGCAGCAGGTACGATTGTCAGCAACAATAAGATTGTCAACGCCATCGTGGTCATTGTTGGTGGCAATGTGAGGTCATTTGTGGCTGTCTATAGCCCCGATAATATGAACACTAACAGCGTAATTAATGGGTCCACACCAGGCAATTGATTTCTTAGGGTAATTACTATTCGCTTTTATTAGATTAGATATGAACTTTAGAACGGAATTGTAAAAATGACTTACCAGGTGTAAACAAGGCCACCGGGTAAAATATATGTGTGTTCAATGTTCATGCAAAAGGAAATATGTTATGTTAGGGCATACTATCATCAATTATTAAATCAATCTAGTCTCTCCATCTACAATATCCGTTGTCATTCTCTTATCTATTTGTTTTGACCGTGTGTTACCTGAAGATGACCATTGAACAAATAATATTAATATAGTGTAGTATGGGACGATAAAGAAGGTTTGGCCATTGCAGTCGATTGATTTTTCGAAAGGCTTCGTGTCACATTTCCTGAACACGGGGACTTCTCAGCCAATGAAATGTAGCGGGACAGAAGATATTTCACATGGGCTAAACCTGGATGACAAAGTATACTTTCCTCAATAGTATAAATCTTCCATCTATAAATTCCTGATAAAACTATATTTAACAGATTTCTATATTTCCCTCTTCTGCACGATTACCATATACTTCGTTTACTTCAATGAATCGACAATCACTATGATTATTCCCTGGTTATACGTGGCAGGTCTCTTTATCACTTTACTCCCATCATATAACATCTATATATCTACATTTCCCTCATCTGTAGATCCAGACAAGAGAAGGCTAATAGAATAGGTAGTCCAATAGACAAGGGCCAGATTGCAGTTAGTTAGTTAGTTAGTCGCAGTTCCAACTTCACAGCAACGGGTCGTCCCCATTATGCTCCATTCCTGTGCCAGTGAATATCACACAAAACGCTCCCCACTGCCCAATGTGAAAAGTGGAAAAGACAGGAGTCTCGACAAACAACAGCCCGCACAGATACACTGTGCATAATGCTGCCGCCAGAATGTCAACACAATAGTCCCCCACGAAATACCCAGTTTATCTCTGATGGAATCGGCAGTCATTTTTCCATCTCCATCTGGATGTTTCTTAGATGTTCACCCACACAGTCCACGAAATACAGTTCATCGTCGATGGCAGTGGCAGTCAACCAGAAGCCCAGCAGCCACGCATTTCTGCATAAGGCAAAAACCGGTAAACTCTGGGACATAGCCATCTGCCATCGCTCCGAACATGCAGTCACGTCCCAAAATCCTCGGGCGGATTCAAAAGCATTTCACACGAAACTCACAGCTCACAGTGTCGCGCCACGCACTCACTCAGTAGCAGGGCGACGGAACCATCAAGCCTCCTTAGTCGCCTCTTACGACATGCGTGGTAGGCTGCAGTTTTGCTATTCTTTGCTTCCCTTATGGGCCCCGGCAACACACGGGAAGCAGTGTTTATACTAATGAGAAATATTATATTAGATCTTTACATTGATATTATGTGTGTGCTATGTTTATGATGTGTGTGAAGACAGTTTTGCTGGAATACAATCTACGTTTATTTTTTTATTACAAGGGAGACTAATATTCACACCGTCAGTGCTTCTCTGAGCTTTATATGGTCGTATTAATTGGCTTTTGTTGATAGTACTGTTTGGCGTCAGGTGGAGTTTTAGATTAGTGTCAATGGGAGTAAAAGGAGCCTAGTGATCTCACGTCAAAGCGTGCATCATGCGTTGGCAGGCAAAGACTGAACGGAAGAGTTGAACATACTCTTGAAAGGGTCATTCAAGCGGAGACCGTCAAGGATGGCAAGAGATTGCGCTACACGAATTTTGTGTGATGGAATATTTCAGAATACTATTTTAATGAGTGTGCATTGCATTTCTACAGATTATGAATTGCATTCCTGATTTGATTTGTAATTACATCATATTAAACGTCTCAGTCTCCTCTGAAGTGTTTTCATATCTCAATGTGGTTTAGTGGTTTCAGAATGAGGTGGGGGAAGTTAAATGACCGTATAGCATTGGGGCAGTACTAAAACAAACTACTATAGCCATAATTACATTAAAACAAACCATTGGAAGGAAATTCGATAATAACGAGCCTAGAATACCCTTGACATCATCGAATGAATAAACTTGGAAAGCAAAATGCAGGTCGGGGGATGGGTTCTCCTAGGGTTAGATAGCAGGTCAACAAAGGAAAAGACTAATTCAGCAAAGCTCAAGAATGATCCTACCAACCTCTGACACGATCTGAAGACTAAACCATAATAATATCTTACTAATCAGTAATCATGTGCTAACAAAATGTTATCATACTAATCAGATGATAGAACGACCCCTACTCACGACGATAAACAGAGGTCAAGGCGCAACCCTTGTTAGGTAGGTGTAGAATAAGGTATAGTTTTTTGTGGTTTCTAATGTGTTTTAGGGTAGGTATTTCTTGCACTACGAGAACTACTAATTTGTGTTATAAAATAAATAAATGTTTTGCGTATCCTTTTACAGGACTTAGCTGTCAACAGCAGCATCTTTCAGCTGTCTGTTGATCTCTTGGCAAGATTACGCTCAGTAGTTTGCCATTGCTTTCTGAGCGGCCGGTCAGTATCCCGCAAGTCACGAGCGGGGGTCGAACCGCCTCAGCTCTCGCTCCGCTGCGAGACTCTGCGTGATAAACGGGATTACAGAGAGAAAGTGTTGTAACCCCACAGCCAGAGAGACCGGCAATTTGTGTTATACAGTAATATAATTACCGGCTCCGTGGCCGAGGGGTTAGCAGCTTTCTCCGCTAACTCCGAATACTCTCGTCACGTGACGCGACGAGAATTAGCAGTGGTTCGAATCGCAAAAGTGACTTATGAGAGTATGGAGCCGGTCGCTCAGAAAGTCGTGGCGTGCTGATGAGCGTAATCTAGCCTAGGAATCAACATACAGCTGAAAGATGCTGGTGTTGACCGCAATATCCTGAAATAGGATGGAAACGCGGGGGGAAGTAATATAATTAGTGCTGATATATTGATATTTTAAGAGTAATGGATTATCACATCTTGGTCAGTAGTGTTGTAGTATTCCTTATGTGTTCTTATAGTGTATGGACATTGGAGTTCATGCGTGACAGCATGAAGTTAAAAAAATTGGTTATATGTTGTGTGCCTTACTTGGTTCGTATAGTTTGTTTACTTTATTATGTGTAGTAGTCGTTGTATTCTGTTGCTAATTGTAGTCTCCACACTATTTGGCTTACTGTCCGCTTATTGTTTAGGTTGTAGACAATTGTCTGAAATCTTTACTTTAAAAACCCTCTTCCTCTCTTTCTCTCTCTCTCTCTCTCTCTCTCTCTCTCTCTCTCTCTCTCTCTCTCTCTCTTCTCTCTCTCTCTCTCTTATGGGAGGGTGGGTGTTTGTAGGTTGGGGTGGGTGAGGGATGTGTGTGTGGGTGCGGGATGTGTGGGTGGGGGAGATTGTGTTGGTGGGGGATGTGTGTAAGTAGGGGATGTGTGGGTGGGATAGGGTTTTGTGCGTGTGTAAGTGGGGGATGTGTGAGCTGGCGGGAATATGTGTGTGTGGGTTGGGGATGTGTGGTTGGAGGATGTGCGTTTGGCTGTGTGGTGGGGGGTGTGTGGGTAAGTAGGGGATGATATGTGGGTGGGTGAGTGTTGGTAGGTTATGGGACGGGTGGAGAATGTGTGCGTGTGGGTGGAGACATGTGTGGAGGTGGGGATGTATGGGTGGGTGTTGAGTGGGCGATGCATGCATGTGTACCTGAGTTTGTGTGTGGGTGGATGGGGCATGTGTGTGGGGGATGTGTGGTGGGTGGGAGATGTGTGTGTATGTGTGGGTGGGAGATGGTGTATGTGGGGGTGTGTTTGGGATGTATGGGTGGGGGATGGGTGGATGGATGGGGGAATGTATGTGCCTGGTGGTATGTGTGTGGTTGGGTGTTGGATGGGTGTGTGGGGGACACGCGGATGGATAGAGGATGGGTGGGTGGATGATTTGTCTCATAACATGGTAACATGCATTGTTTATGTTTACAACATTCATTTGACAATGTGTTTTTTTTCCTATGTTAATGTACTATGCACTGATGAACGAAAGATGAGTGATTGGAAGGGCCGAATGTAAGACGGGCCTGCGTGCCCAATGTGTTACCCTTTGAAAATAAAGTCCGTTCGTTCGTTCGTTCGTTCGTTCGTTCTCTCTCTCTCTCTCTCTCTCTCTCTCTCTCTCTCTCTCTCTCTCTCTCTCTCTCTCTCTCTCTCTCTCTCTCTCTCTCTCTCTCTTCACGGGTGGGAGGAAGGAAGGGGAAGATTGTGGGTGTGTCTCCACTATCCACCCCGAAATCACTTATTTTTTTTAAATCAATGTTGTTATTCTTCTGTCCTTTACCTGCTGTGTCATCTTCTCTTTCTATGTCCCCGTGCTCTCTCTCTCCTCTCTGTATATCATTGACACCTTGTCGTCTTGACAGACGATAGTTTGTGCTTCAAAAAGACATAATAACTACAACCCATGGCGGTAGCAAATGGGACTGATAAGACCAATTAGCGCTGTAAATGTTCGTCCACAGGTGGTACATGTGAACACATGGTAATTTCCACCATCATACACCATTTTACATCTCACACGCTCGGTGTATGACTTATCTACAATAATTTTCTCCTTTGTCTTTATTCTATTTCTGATATTTGCCCTCCATGCAACACGTTCAGCGACGACATGCTCCCAATGTGCATTATCAATGCTGTATTAGTCATGTCCCGCTTACACACATCTTTGTATCGCAGTACAGGCCAACCCTGAGATCTCTTACCCATCTGTAATTCACCAAAAAAGATTTCATTTGGTATTCTACCATCATCCATCCTCCTAACATGTCCTATCTATCTAAGTCTACGAAGACTGAACATGGAATAAACCGTCACACAACCTGATCTTTACAGTACTTCAGTATTTGTGATTTTGTCTTGCCACTTAATACAAAGTATTCTTCGCAGACACCATATATGAAAGCTGTTTAAACGTTTCTTAAACACAGGCTTGATATACAAGGACTTTTGTTTTGGCAGTAAGCTTCCTGTTCTCCCAGACTCGTTTTCTTAACCTATTCATTGTTGTTGTTGCCTTACCAATCCGGATGTTGATTTCCTAATCTAGGGATAATTTGCTATTTCCACTGATTCTAGATATATAAAATGTATTATTTCTAGTTCAGCGTCGTCAGTAAAGATTGATGGTGCCCCATGTGCACCTTGTGACATAATCTGTGTCTTCTTTTTGTTAATTGTTAAACCATATTCAGAACAAGCACTGGAGAATGCAAATAGTAGACATTATAATGCTTTATCAGAGTGTGTCGTAACTGCAGCATCATCTGCAAAAAGCAACTCTCTGATCAGTACCCTTCTAATTTTGGTCTTGGCCTTCAATCTCTGAGCATTTTAGAGGCAGGCCACCATCTGAGCGTGAGTGAATGTAAATACCACCATCCTAATCACGAAAGGCATATTTCAGTAGAAGTGAAAAGTATATTCCAAAGAGGGTGGGAGCTAATACACAACCTTGCTTAAATCCACTCTTGAATTCAAACAGTTCAGAAATTGCACCATCAAACTTGATTATACCCTTCATGCATGTGTGGAATGATTCCACAAAGGACAGAAGAGTTGGTGGGCAGTCAATCTTCTTTAGTGCCTTGAACAGACCCTGACGACTGACCAAATCAAATGCCTTTGGAGGTCGATGAAGGCAATAAACAGTGGTTGATTCGTTCCACCGCATTTTTCTTGCATTTGCCGCAATGAGAATATCACATCAATGGTAGACCGGTTCTGTTGAAAGCCACACTGTGATTCGGGATAGACTTGATCTCCTAGGACTTGAAGCCTGCGCAGAACAATTATGGCAAACACATTTCCAACAATACACAGAAGTGAGATACCCCTATAGTTGTTGCAGTCGCTCCGATCGCCCTTGTTCTTGTACAGTGTTATGATGCTTGAATCTTTGAAATCCTGTGGGACTTGTCCTTCTCGCCAGCATAGCTCTATTAGCTGGTGGATCTGTAGAGTGAGTGTGTCTTGCCCACTCCTGATAACCTCTATTGGAATGCCCATCCTTACCTGGAGCCTTGCCAGATGCAAGTTCATTTATAGCACACTTAACTTCGGTTATGGTGGGAAGCGTGTCCAGGTGGTCAAGAGGTGGTAGAGCCTCCATGGCGTTGGGGTTATCGTCCGCTAGTTTGGTCTCACTTGAGTAAAGCTCCAAATAGTGCTCTATCCATCTGTCAATCTGCTGTCAATCTGTTATGATTTCTCCAGTTGAGGTTTTCAATGGTGCACTTCTTTTGATCATTGGACCACAGGCTTTCTTTATCCCTTCATACATGCTTCTGATGTTTCCCTTATCACTTGCGATTTGAATGGACTCGCATAACTTGATCCAATAGTCATTCGCACACTGCCTGGCAGCCTTTTGCACATGCTTCAGCTCACTCAGAGTGTTACGCATTGTTCTTTCCTTGTTCTTAAGAGAGCTATCTTCTTCTCATCAATCAAGGGCTGCAGTGTCTGGCTGTTTGCCGCAAACCAGTCCTACCTCTTATGATCCACAGTGCCGTAAACCCCTACGGCAGTTTGTATAAAGTGCTTCCTGAAGTTTACCCCACTTTTCATTTACTGTACAATTTTCTGGCGTACCAATGAAAGCGTCTTCAAGTTGCTGTTGAAACTCAAAGCACTTTCTAGGATCATTCATAGAACGAATTCTTCACATCATCAGAGGAATCGAGTGTCGGTGCATATGCAGTAGTAATGGTGGCAAAACCACAAGAGGTTGCCAAGCGCAGGGATAATAGTCTTTCATTACCTCCTTCTGGAATTTCAATCATCCCAGTAACGAATTCTTCACTGCAAAGCCCACACCAAGTTGCCTTTTTTTCTGCCTGCCCTCTAGCCTTTACACAACAGTGTGATTGTTTTCCCTGAGTGACCGTTCCTCAGCGAGGCGAGTCTCCTGCAGGCCAGAAATATCAATGTTAAGACGATTGAGTTCGACATCAATCACAGCCGTTTTTCTCACATCGTCAATATTAGTCAAGTCAGTGGAACATCCTGGACACATGGTTCTTACGTTCCAGGTTGCAAGCAGTAGCTTGAGGTTTCTATGTTTTCTTTTTATTAGTACCTGGTGCATTGGTTTTACAGCCTGCGGTTCAGATTTTGTCCTAGCCCCAAGCACCCACTGAAGCAGGCAGGCTGTGGTGGATCAGCACTCAATTGGCCGGGGGCTGCCTAGCTTGAGGCGGGCCGTAGCTGGTCAGTGACACCTCTAGGTGTCTCACAAAGTCAGAGGTAACGCGTGCCGCCCCATGTCTACGCCAATTGACAAAGACTTATAACCCGTAACAGTTACCTCCCGCTTTGATTCCGAGACCGGTTACGACCAGGGATGGAGTTATTAACTCCCCATAGCACAAAGCCTGGGCTAAAATATAGAGATCATGTGTTGCCCATGCAGCATGATCCCTCTCTCTGTCTGCCTATTTCATTCCAGAGGAAAGGGAACACCTCTACATCTGGAACAAAACAAACTGCAGAAGCTGCCGGATCATCAAAGCAATGCTCTAACTGTCAGCCTGTCGGAGCTTCGATCCTAGACCAGCCGCCAACCAAGGCTTAGGGCCTGGTCTGCCCTTCCGTGACATTTTGTCTTTAGGTTGCATTTCCTAGCACCAGGGTCAGGCTTGTACCCTCCCAATTGTGCTCTTCCTCCCGAAGCCGTTGGCACAATGTGGGGTGTTCGGCGCTAACAGAAAGCAGGTAGTACCGTCTACCGTATACGGTAGCTCAGTCATATCTGACTAAGACCTGACCTATATATATATATATATATATATATATATATATATATATATATATATATGTGTGTGTGTGTGTGTGTGTGTGTGTGTGTGTGTGTTATATTTTTGTTTTACTTCTGTATTTCATGTCCGTGTGTATTTCTTCTGCTTATGTTCACTATGGTGCTGGACAAGGCAGATGTGGCCCAGGCCCCTGATTGATTAATTGATTGATTGATTTAGAAACCGACATCACAGCGTTCGGAGCATTCACATAAGCGCTCCGTCCCCATCCGCAGCAGCCAGCGAAGAGGTCCAACGCCAATAGTACCAGTAACAATTTGATTATATGTCCGTCTTGCCTTTCCTCTGAGCGCCGAGCGTCGGCCAGATTCCCTCGTCACTCCTCACTGTCTCATTCTTGCCAGACCATGGTGATCCATTTGCTCCTCCCAGGTGTACACGTGCTCCCACAAGGCCGCAGCCACGTCTGCCTTGTCATGCATCAATACTCCACCAAGTTATGCAGAGCCAGCTAATCTGTCCGCCTGTTCGTTCCCCAGCACAACGGCATGCCCCTGAGAGAGGATCCAGGCGATACTTGCCACCCGTGACCTCCGAAGAGAAGCAAGCCACTCTGCCCGAAGCTTGCCTGTCCTCACCTTCCTCAGCATGCTTTCTGAGTCGGTTACATTCACGATGTGTGTGTGTATCGTATTCTCCATCCAGCGGAAAGCTGCACTGACAGCCTCCACCACCATTCTTAAACTAGATGTTGTGGCATCATATGATAGGCTCTCCTGCACCAAACGTCAACCATTAGCTTTTGCCAAGATCCCCCAGGCACTTCTCCTACCTCTCAAAACCGACCCATTTGTGTAGATAATCCTGAATTAGTTGATGGATTTCCACTTCCGTGGCCCCTGCTGGCCATTCCCTGCACTCCCGGCTCAATGTGATTATAACTCTGCACAAGCCTAACTACTTCGCTGGCACTTTGACCCACTCCTTCCCTTGCCTAATGTTCTCCAAGGGGCACACCTGTCTGATCGTATCCTCCGCCTGAGCCATCCATGATTTCCCTCTTATCAGTCGCTGACCCTTAACTGCGTCCAGCGCCTCATACAATGGGTGATCTGTGTCTGCAGCTACACGGAGGTATGCCTTCGCCTGCATCACCTTGGAAACACCTAGCAACTGGAAACATCAAGTATTAGATAAGCAGTGGCAGACCAAGAGAAAAGATGCTGGATGATCTGATACGGTCTCAAGGAAGAATATCAGTAGCAGAGTTTATGCAGAACACCAAAGACCGAGATCTTTGGAGAGTCATGAACGTCTACGCCACCTTGCAGGGCACCTGATGATGAGGAGAGTTTACCAAATGAATCTATCGTTTTCGTTGATTTACACAGATCCACAGTTCCAGGTTGTCGTAGATTTCACCACCTCTTCAGCGACCCAACGGCACCACGCATTTCCTCCACACATACACAAACCGATCGGCATCCTCCTCCTCTCCTTTTTTTTTTGTTCCAGTTGCGATCGCACTCGAATCTTGTCAAAATAAAGGGTAAATCTATGTTTGGTAATCGTAAGACTGGTGGATTAGAAAAAAAAATGCATTTCAATCGGCATATTGCATCCTCTTAAAGCGGTACTTTTACAAAATTTTGCCTGGATGATCTTCGTCAACTATTAAGAAAAAACTGATGTAAGGTTATGCCCAGTTTGGTAGAACTTAGATATAGTTTATCAGACCTAATAAACTTCTAATTTGTTTCTTTGTATTAGGCACTTCTAGATTGAGAATTTTCGAAAACAATGTTTATCATCTGTCAACAGTTTTACCTTCAGAAATTCTATGACCAAGGAAGTCTATTTGTTTATAGTCCTATTTTCAACCTTGGAAGGTTTGATAGTAAGTCTCCAAAAGAAAGATTTGTTGAAGACTTGTTTGAGTGTAAGTAAGTGAGAAGTCATAGAAGAATGAATGCATATATCATCAATATAAGCTTGGACGTCTTTAATTCCGTGCAATAGCAATCTAGTTAATCTAACAAATGTGGTCGGGAGCGTTCTTGAGACCAAATGGAAGATATCTCCATTCGTACAAACCAAGAGGTGTTGCGAATGCTATTATATGTCTAGAAGAAGGGTGTAGTGGTACTTGCCAATAACCTTTCGCTAAATCAACTTCGAAAATAAGGATGATTGAGACATATTCAAATGAGGTCTTCACAACTGTTCATTGGCTCTGCATCTGTTGTGGTTATTGTATTTAATCTTCTATAGTCTATGCACAAACGGATCGTCTTGGTCCTTCTTTTTCACCAGGACAATCGGTGAAGAATATTGAGACATAGATTTCTGAATTATTCTATTTTTCTCTAAATCCAAAATTTCTTTGTCTAAATTTGCTCTATAATGCTAGAGGAATAGAATATGGTCTACATTTGACCGGTGTCAGATCTGTCAACACAATTGAATGTGTTATTTTGTCAGTCCGTCCAGGTTTGTTAGAGAAATAGATTTATAACCGTCAAGGAGAGTCAAAATGTCTTGTCGCTGCTGTTGTGTCAAAGTGTCAGAGATTTGTATGTCCTTTATACTACCGTCGTCATTCATAATTCGGTACTGGAATTTCAGTATTGTCTACGTCTGTCTGATTTATTACAGATGCTACTGCTTTGTAAATTGTCCTCAATGTCATTGTCGTCGTCGTCGAGATTAATCGTTGTCAATATGTCGTCACATTGGTCGTCGTTGTCGTTATTCCATATTGTCGGTAAAGTACATATGTCTTCGTCGTCTTTGTTGTCGTAAGAGTGCGTTGTTAACGATGCTTCGTTTGTCGAGGTGTCATTCAGTTGGGTAATTGTCGTTTCGTTTCTGTCATCTGTTAACTGCGTCTGATTACTCGTGTCACTGTCCTCTCTAACATAGTATGGTTTTAACATATTTACATGGTATATTTTCAACTTTCCATTCAAAGAAATTTCGTAATCAACTTCCGAAATTCTTCTAACAATTTTAAACGGTCCCTGCCAAGAGGTTGATAGTAAATCTCTCTTGTCAGGTAGCAATAGTAAAATATCCTGACCTGGTTTTAATACAATTGTTTTTGCACCTTTGTTGGCGTACTGCCTGTACCTAAAACCTTTCTCCTGTAATGATGTTCTGGCCAGTATACAGGAACGTATGATTTTGTCTCTGGTGTCAGTGACTAAATCATAGGTGGAAATGGGTAGTTGGATATTTACAGGTTGTGATATGATATCTTTGTAAATAGTGAGAGGTCCTCTTGGGTTCGCTCCATATATCAATTCGAAAGGAGAGAACCCTGTGCTTGATTGTGGGACTTCTCTATATGCGAACAGCACCGTTGGGAGAAGTATATCCCAATCGGCTGGATTGTCAGCTGTCACTTTGGATAGCATACGTTTCAGGTCCCCATTTAGTTTCTCGCAGATACCATTTGCGGCCGGTCGATATGGACTGGTGAAACATTGCTTTATGCCTAGTAACTTAGTTACCGATTGAGTGGCATTCGATATGAACTGGGTTCCTCTATCTGAAATTATTTTCTCCGGGAAGCCAAAACGGGAGAAAATATTTAACAATACGTCCGTCACATCCTTAGAGGAGATAGATTTTAATGGAATCATTTCTGGCCATCTCGTACATAGATCAATAAGAGTAAAAATATATCTATTCCCTTTGCTTGAGATGTGATTCAACGGGCCTACTAGATCAACTGCCACGATTTGGAATGGCCTCGAGGCAGTTGTAGTTGATTGAACTTCTGCCATAGGGTTTTTCCCCTTTTTCACCAGTTTCTGACATATATCACATGATCTACAATAGGTTTTTATGTCTTGGCAAAATTTCGGCCAATAAAATTGGGTCAGGACCCTAGCTCTAGTCTTCTCGTACCCCATATGACCTCCGAAAGGTGAGTCATGGGCTATCTTTTGTACTTTCTCTCGATGTGCTTGTGGTAGAACTACTTGCTGTATCGTGGTCTGATCTCTGGTGTACAATCTAGTCAACACATTGTTCTTTAATCTAAATGTCCACGACGCATTTTTAGTTAATTTCGGTTTAAGTCCTACTAACCTAAAATACTGTGAAAGTGTAGGATCTGCTTTCTGTTCTTCTTCAAAATTAGTGCTGGTAATGTTTGGTGATACAATTTCTAGTGACTCCTGCAGTTGGTCGGTGTGGGTTTTGTGAGTTGTCTGTCGTGTTATTGCATTCGTGTGTTGTGTGTGTTGTTGCACATCTACAGGCTTGGTAATTTGTGGATCGCTGGCATCCTCAATTCGAGGTTTTAAGTTGGTCGTATCACTGACAGATTCGACCGCCCCTGCATTATGCACCTCGGTGAATTCTTTCTGAATTACTTCATTGGTTGTCTCCCTTGTTCTTTTGGCAGATTGAGACAAGCATGAATGGTGTTTTTCTTTAGAATCGCTGTTTGGGTGCTGGATACCGTTTTCCTGCTCCCAATCTCTGATTTCCTTTTCAGAGCAAGGTCGTATGTTGGGCAGGTTCCCAAGTATAATATCAGCGACAGGATTTTCTAGGACTGCGCACAATACTAGTCCTGATATGAACGGTGTTCGAATTTCGACAAGAGCAAGGGGGTATTTCTCTATAGTGCCTGAGAATGTGCGACAAGTTACGTGTTGTGTGTATAGTCTTTGTCGTTGATTAATGTTTTCTTAATCCCACAGAGCGTTGCGCCGGAATCACGAATTAATGTGCACTTTTTGTTATTTACAAACACTGTTGAGAAATTTAGCTTGCCTGTAGAAGATAAGGCAGCATTGGCCATTTCATTAGAAATAGGAATGGTGTGGCCACATAGTAATGTTGTGTCAAGTTGGAATTTCATACAGGTGTTACATTTATTGTCTGTAATGTTGTCAATAATTTGCACGGCATTTCCTAGCTCACTCAAACTTTCGTTTTGATTGTCACACTCATTCAGTGATTCAATATCTTCGTCTGATGAAGTTTCAACTAGTGCAGCATTGGCCTGTTTCAGTATCTTTCGGCCTTCACAAAAACGAGAATAGTGCCCAAAGCTGCTGCAAAAATAGCATTTGACCGCTCTCTGATACGCATTTCTCTTATTCTTTGCTTCTCCGCGATCATTTTGAGATGATGTGGATAGTTGGGCGATTTATCGCACATCGCGTATTCTTCGTGAGTCAAACTACAATATTGGCACTTAACTGGCTTCCTGACATTCGAGCGTGGTTTAAACTTGCTTTCAGTTGGTTTCGAGTATCTAGTGTTTACAACTGCTGCTGTTTCGTTTTGACTTAGGTTTAATTGGAAAATATCTCTGTTCGCTGTGAAAAATGCGTTCCCCTTTGTCTCTACATCTTGAATACTTTTACAGTCCATTTGTTTCAAAAACTTAGCAAAAGGTGTGGGGATTGTACTAACTATTTTGTCAATAATAATGAGTTCTTTTAGTTTGTCATGGTTGTTGTTAGTTTTAGCTGAGTTAATCCACTTTGTGCACAACATCCTGAACTGTAGACACGTAGTCTATAAAGGTTTGGTTAGGTTGTGGGGATAATTTTGCGAACTGTTGTTGGTAACCTGCTGTATCTAATGAGAAATGTTGGAGAATGCGTTGCTTTAAATAATCATAATCTTTTCTCATTTCCTGTGGCACTGTCTCTATTACTTTTAAAGGTTCCAGAGCTAAGTTTCTCATTAAAATAAATGACCCAATCTGATTTTATGATCTTATGGTAGGACATTAGGACACTCAAAATGTTCCAGGTATGCACTGATAGAATATCCTGAGCAGAATGCTTTGACGAGGCCTTTATACTTGTTATATTTTTGTTCCTCCTCCTTGCTTCTCAGTTTATTTACAGATATTCTACGTTGGAATCAATTTCCATACTGCTTTAGTCTGACTTAGTGTATCAGAGCATTTAATTGGGCTATTTGGCCGCCGCCTCATAGCTCCATTTGTTTCTCTTGAGTCTGAGCAGTTGCATCTTGCACTCTTTTCTCTTCTGATGCATCTTCTTTTCCTTCTTCTGCAATTGCATTTTCTTTTCTTCTGCCTCACCTTGCCTCTGTTTTTTCTTCCGTTCTATCGCTCTTCTCACGGCAATGGTTCTCTGCGTGCGCTTTTTTCTTCACGGGCAACGTTCTCTGAGTGTGTCTTCTGCTGCCATTCTGATAGTTTCTCTTCGTTATAAACTAATTTCATACCTAACTCATACATTTTTCTAAACGTAGACCATCTTGTCTTTTACTTGTTGGTAATTTTACTGAAGTTAAATCCCTTAGACAAATGTTGGGGAGTAGAAAATTTAGTTATCTCCCTTAATGTTTACATGAGCAAATACAAATGCAAAGTTATGTTGGTTACAAAGTTATGAATATACATACAAATCAATGCAAAACAAAAATGTTACATGGATGGATGGTGATAAGTACCGCTTAGGGTTGCAATGGGCATGATATGAAACTTAGCTTATAATCCCAGAACTTGCGAATGTTGTCTTGTACTCTCGCCACTGTTGGATAGGTTACATAGGTTACACACACCACAATTCGCGGAACAATCTGCTCGTAGAATGAGAAAACATTAGTAACAGTCAAATGTCACAGTCATGTCACAATTTATAGTGTTAACATCATTGAGAGACTATCTGCAGAGGGACTCATATTAATACTAGTTCATCACTAGATAGATGCAAATTTGTTAAACTTGTTCAAAAATCAATTTGATATCATTTACTTAATTTGTTTACTTGGCAATCAATAGCCGTCTGAACGTAAAGCTTGTGCCAAAACCGGAGATTAGCCCCCAAAAAGCCTGTCAGCGTGTTGGATCTCTAGGGGATCTGGTCTCGGGCTCAAACAGGCAACACTAACTCCGTTACATATAATATAGCAACATTTATTGCAGTTAGGTATACAGTGCGTTGGCGCAGTGGGTTTAACAAGCCCGCACAATGAGTTGCATATCACAGAGGTTTAACATCACACATGATTATAACAAACATTCTAAGCAAACTATCTAGCATATGTCTATGACCCTAAAACACATGGGTCTGAACTATGAAGTCCCTCTAAGGCAGGCCCTGTTGCCTCTTCGATGTCCCGTCTGTCTCTGCCGGTTCACACGTGTCGCAATCCGACACGGGTGGTAACTCTGTCCGAGTTCCTCGTGGACCCCGCAATAGGCGGGCCACATCAATGTCCACGGGACAGTGGACTCACTGACCAGTCCTTCGAGAAGGCTCTGGAATACTCTGGCCTTCGAGGTTCTTACTTCTTTCCCTTGGGCGAGAGTTGTAGCCCTTGGCTAGTGTCTATTAACTTATGTTGGTTTACCGTATAATGTGAGGCTGTGACATATATATATGTGTGTGTGTGTGTGTGTGTGTGTGTGTGTGTGTGTGTGTGTGTGTGTGTGTTATATTTTTATTTTACGTCTGTACTTTATGTCCATGTGTATTTCTTCTGCCTATGTTCACTATGGTGCTGGACAAGGCACATGTGGTCCAGGCCCCTGATTGATTGATTGATTGATTTAGGAACCGGCATCACAGCATTCAGGGCATTCACATAAGCGCTCCGTCCCCATCCTCAGCAGCCAGCGAAGAGGTCCAACACCAATAGTACAAGTAACAATCTGATTATATGTCCGTCTCGCCTTTCCTCTGACCGCCGAGCGTCAGCCAGATCCCCTGGTCACACCTCGCTGTCTCATTCTTGCCAGACTATGGTGGTCCATTTGCTTCTCCGAGGTGTACACGTGCTCTAACAAGGCCGCAACCACGTCTGCCTTGTCATGCATCAATCTGTCCGCCTGTTCATTCCCCAACACACCGACATGCCCCGGAGAGAGGATCCAAGCGATACTTGCCACCCGTGACCTCCGAGGAGAAGCAAGCCACTCTGCCCGAAGCTTGCCTGTCCTCACCTTCCTCAGCATGCTTTCTGAGTCGGTTATATTCACGATGTGTGTGTGTATCGTATTCTCCATCCAGCGGAAAGCTGCACTGACAGCCTCCACCACCATTCTTAAACTAGATGTTGTGGCATCATATGATAGGCTCTCCTGCACCAAACGTCGACCATTAGCTTTTGCCAAGAACCCCCAGGCACTTCTCCTACCTCTCAAAACCGACCCATCTGTGTAGATAATCCTGAATTAGTTGCTGGATTTCCACTTCCGTGGCCCTGCTGGCCACTCCCTGCACTCCCGGCTTAATGTGATTATAACTCTGCACAAGTCTGACTGCTCCGCTGGCACTCTGACCCACTCCTCTCCTCGCCTAATGTTCTCCAAGTGGCACACCTGTCTGATCGTATCCTCCGCCTGAGCCATCCATGATTTCCCTCTTATCAGTCGCTGACCCTTAACGGCGTCCAGCGCCTCATGCATTGGGTGATCTGTGTCTGCAGCTACACTGAATTATGCCTTCGCCTGCATCACCTTGAGCCTACCAGCAACAGTCGGCAGACCAAGAATGTGACGCATACACACTACTGGGGTGTCTCTGTTGCATTCCAGAATGACTCGCATAGCTTCGTTCTGTATGCGCTCTAATTTCACCAGCAGACTCTTTGAGACAGTGAGCAGTCCTAGTCCATAATCAATCACTGAAAGGATCAAGTGCTGGTATAGTGTGAAAAGCATTCTCTGCTCTGTGTCCATCAATCAATCAATCAATCAATCAATCAATCAATCAGCAATCATCCCATTGCTTAGGAAGTCGGCGAATGCCGTCAACAGAAAAGAATTGTGTTTGCTCACTGAACCAAGTTTTTACCGCGTTCATTACGTTTGCATCTGTGTAAAATCGTTGCCCCTTGAGAGCTTTTTTTTTAGAGGTCCAAACAAATGAAAATCACATGGTGACACATCAGGACTATAGGCTGGATGTCGCAGAATTTCCCACGTCTTCCTTGCTAATGCTTCCTTCACAATCTTTGCGACATGCGGACGAGCATTATCGTGCAACAAAATCACACCGCGAGAAAGCATGCCGGGTCGTTTATTCTTGATGGCTTTTTTGCAGCTTATCTAGTGTTTGCAAGTAGTGGGTAGAGTTGATATTAACGCCAGGCTCTTAACAGTCGGCCAATAATAGCCTTTCATGGTTAAAAAATAAAATGCGCTCAGCATAACCTTACCAGCGGAAACCTGTAACTTTAATTTTTTGACTTTTGGTGATCCAGCATGCTTCCATTGCATGCTCTCTCGTTTGCTGCTCGGCTCAAAGTATGACACCATAATTCATCGCCTGCCACTATGCGGAAGAGAATTGCATCACCCTCCAATCTATAACGCAGCAAGTGGTTCAAACACCATCCCACCATCCTCTTTTTGGTAGTCGGTCAAAATCCGTGGTACCCACTGTGAACACACCTTCCGATATTGCAGTTTCTTATGAACGACCTTTTGAATTGTCCCAATTGACACATCAAATTCTTTCGCTAGCGAACGTATGCTTCGACATCGGTTCATCTGTATTGCTGCATCAATTTTGGCGATGGTGTTTTTCTGTTGCAACAATATGCGCTTGGCCCGGCCGTCGAAGATCTGTCGTGCCCAGTCTGTCAGTGTTGTCTTAGACACACATTTGTTACCGTACGCTGCCTGCATTCTTCGATTAATGTCCACTGGTCAACATCCTTCAAATGAAAGAAACGGAATTACCGCTCTTTGAACTTCTTTGGACGGATTTTGGATCAACCCGGCCATTTTCTCAACGGTCGAAAACAGAACCTAGGCATCATGGGAAGATAAGCACGTGCTGTTTTATTCATTGGTCAGTACTTATCACATGACTATGACATGATCATGTTCAACGTACGCAATTACGCGCTGTGCGGCACGAGAGAATTTAAAATGAACACCCCTTATACATTATGTAGCATAATAACGGCAACACCGTCATTTCCTGGAGAGGGGAAGTCACTGTGGGCAACTGGATACGCTACTAATGACCACCATTGCTATTGTGGCTCTTCTTTGGTTGTTGTGGATGAGGCTGGAGAGTGGATGAGGCTGGAGAGCGTATGGGAATGTTCCGAGTGCTGTGACGTTGGTTCTTGATTTAACTCACCTCAACGCACTTTGCTTTTGATTCATACATAATTTTGACTCTCTCAGACACACACATACATATCCAAACGCACACAAAATGTAGGATAAATAACACTGAAAAATAGGGTGGCTGAGTAATAGATAATCCAGGATTTCCTATTTCATTCCAATGTGTGACAGAAGAAAATGTTTACACTCTTTCGCAGACTACTTTCAGGATCTCTATTAAAACTGTGTCATCAACATGACCTAGAATATGTGCATTTTCGATTTTCAACTAACTCCGTAAATATGTTCTATGTTTCTGAGTTTTTTCTACTTTACATGTTGAAAGCCGGCTACGTGGCTTAGAGGTTATGACTTTTCTCCGTAATCTCGTATACTCTCGTCGGTTAACGTGATGACGGTTCAAATCAGCAGTGGTTCGAATCGCATTGGTGACTTGCGGGGTATGTGAGCCGGCCGCTCAGAAAGCAATGGCAAACTACTGAGCGTAATCTTGCCAAGAGATCAACATACAGCTGAAAGATGCTGGTGTTGACAGCTATGTCCTGTAAAAAGGATATGCTTTAAAAAAAAAATGTTGAAAAGTTGAGGTTACAAAACATATCCTTGTCAAGCTCAAAGTTGTCAGAGGATAATATGCCTGTTGTGCTATCCTACCTTCATAAGTAGAATATGGAGGCGGTTGAGTAATAGTTGGAGCATCTGAGATATTGATGTGCGACACTTTCTGCTACCGATCTGCTGGAAGAGACCTGGCCAAATGGGGCAACAATCCATGCAATTAAATCAACACTCTCAACTTTAAATACCCCTACTGGTGGCTGAATAATAGGGTGGCAGAATACACTCCTACAGTGTATCATCATTATTATGTGCCATGCCGATAAGCATGAGCGATCATTTTTCGCTATCTCACACTATCACCAGTGTCGTTGATTAGCTCTGTGGTCATGTCTCGGCAATGCCACGTAGCCAAGCCATCCAGGTAGTTACTTCTCTACCTTCTCCTTGTTCTTTTCCCCTCAATCTTGCCAGTTGTCACCAAGTTCTATAGTTTATTTTTTCTCATAAGGTGACCAAAAATGTGCTTTAATCAGGTTACGATTTTCATTTGCTTCTTGTATGTATAGCTTATTAGTCTGTCTTATCTGTCTGTCCATGATATTCTTTGCATTTTTCTCATAAACCACATTTCCACTGTCAGTAGATGTTTTTCAGCTTATCTGATCATTGTACACGTCTCACATCCATAAAAAGTAAAGGTTCTATGTATCACTTCGACGCTCTTTTTCTCCATGCATTTGACACCTTTTTTATTGGTCAGTATGCTTAACATCTAGCAAAAGGTTACTTTCACCATAACAATTCTTGTTCAAATCTTCAAGGCACCTTCTATGGGATGTTATGACTGTTTCGAGAAAATTGCTGCTGTTCACATGTTTAAGAATATTCCCATGTATGTGTATATTACATTGTGTTATTTCTTTATTCCTAGTGACGACCATAATCTGTGACTTCGTACAATTTAATTCTAACCATAGTTGTTCACTGTGTACAATAATCGCATCTACTAAATTGTGCAGGTCATGTTTATTGTCTGCAATCAATACTGTATCATCCTCATATCTAATGTTATTAATGGTACGTCCCACTGTGGTGATTCCACTCATATCTTCTAACTTCCTATAAATAGTTTCACTATATATGGAAAAAGATCTGGAGACATTACACATCCTTATCGCACACCTCACTTAATATGTGATATTGACCAATTCACTATCAATCTTTTATTGTGTCTAATTTATGTATTTTACACGTCTAAGGTCATTACTATCAATTTGTAGATCTGCAATAATCCTCATTAATCCAACTGCATAAAGCAAATATTGGAAACTTAGCGATGTGAATCCGTCAGCCGTAAAGCTCTGTGACCCGCCTGTGAAGCGTTGATCAGTTTAACAATTACAACACAAATGTTGATTCCTCACCCGCGGCTTCCATTTTCTCTGTTATAATTTTGTTCTAGTAGAGTTTACCAGTACACTGATGAGAAGAGAGGCATTGCAGAACATCGCGGCAACTAGAAACATCAAAAAGTAGATAAACAGTGGCAGACCAAGAGAAAAGATGCTGGATGATCTGATACGGTCTCAAGGAAGAATATCAGTAGCAGAGTTTATGCAGAACACCAAAGACCGAGATCTTTGGAGAGTCATGAACGTCTACGCCACCTTGCAGGGCACCTGATGATAAGGAGAGTTTACCAAATGAATCTATCGTTTTCGTTGATTTACACAGATCCACAATTCCAGGTTGTCGTAGATTTGTGAGTAGTATAGTAACGTGGTTAGCACGCGTATTTTTGTGGCGCACATCCCTTATATAAATCAACCATTTATCGATTTTGTGGCGCAATTTGAAATCTATTTTTAGCATTTATCGATTTTCCTCCACAAAGGGCGATAACTCCTGGTATGATTATTTTTAAGTGGGCGTGGTCTACTGACTCATCAGAGGTGACGTGGTCTAGTGACTCATCATAGGTGGCGTGCGTGGTCAAGTAATTATAGGTACGACATAAAAAATACGACATGAAACATCAATAAAGAAAACAAACGATCAAAAGAAGGTATATAATAATGTTAATAAAATATATATATAGAAGGAGAGAAAAAAAAACATAGTAAGTGACCGCTTATAGTTAAGGGTGTGTGATGACGTGGTCAAGTAATGGTCAAGAGGTGGTCAAGTGGTGGTCATGTGGTGGAGTAACCACTTAAATTAAAGGGGAAAGTACGTGTAGTGATGTGGTGGTGGTTAAAGTGTGCGATGACGTGGTCAAGCAGTGGTCAAGTGGTCAAGTAGTGGTAAAGTGGTGGTCAAGTGACGAAATTTTAGTGGAAAGTAGTTGTAATGATATGGCGATGATCGTGAGGTGGTAAATTACTGGTCAAGCAGTGGTCAAGCAGTGGTCAAGTGGTCAAGTGAGGAAAATTTTAGTGGAAAGTAGTTGTAATGATATGGTGATGATTAAAGGGTGGTAAATTAGTGGTCAAGCAGTGGTCAAGCAGTGGTCAAGTGGTGGTCAAGTGACGAAATTTTAGTGGAAACTAGTTGTAATGATATGGTGATGATCATGAGGTGGTCAAGCAGTGGTCAAGAGGTGGTCAAGCGATGGTCAAGCGGTGGTCAACTGGTCAAGTGACCACTTAAATTGTAGAGGAAGTTACGTGTAGTGACATGGTGGTGTTTAAAACGATCGCTGACGTGGTCAAGTGGTGGTCAAGTAGTGGTCAAGCAGTGGTCACATGGTCAAGTGACCACTTAAATTATAGAGGAGAATGCGTCTTGTGATGTGGTGATGATCAAGAGGTGGTCAAGTAGTGGTCAAGGGTGGTCAAGTGGTCAAGGGGTGGTCGAGTGACCACTTGAAATTATCGGGGAAAGTATGTGTAGTGAAACGGTAGTGGATAAAGTGGTAGATGACGTGTTCAAATACTGGTCAAGCAATGGTCAAGTACTGGTCAAGTGTCGAGTGACCACTTAAATTGTCAGGGAAAGTACGTGTAGTGAAACGACGGTGGTTAAAGTGAGCGATGACGTAAGAGGTAGTCAAGTGGTTTAGGCACAACATAAAACAATAACAACAAAAATAATAATATACAAACTGGTAACATTTTTCACACAGATTTTATTGGTAGACAACATCTATTCGGTTACAATTTCTAAAGCTTGCTCCATGTACCACCCAAATGATCAGAGGGCATTGGTTATGGTTTCTAAACAATATCAGACAGGGAACTCTGCCAACTTGTAAATATAAAACGTGATACTGGGTATTGATTCAACACAGAATTTTGTATCTGGCCTAACTATACCAGCTGAATTTAACAAATCTACAGCATTCACTTTTGCCACAAACGCCTCGAAATCAGACCTATTGGATACTAAAAAGGGTGTAGGGAACAATGACGAATTATTCGGACATGCATGGTAGAAGCGTAGGGCTTGTGTCTCTCGATGCCTCAATATTGTATGCGGGCTGACGACAATTTTAAAATGAGAGGTCTGGGCGTTGAAGATCGGGAATAAACGGGAACCCCAGTCAATGGTGGCATGAGAATCCGGTTGGTTAAAAAAAGTCCATTCAGACAAATAACGACCACACCGTCTGTGTGATCTAAGCGTGTTCCAATTTTCAATATAAATGTTTTTAACATCCATGGGTAAAACCCGCAGCGAAAGACATTCACTAGCTGATGATGATGAGGCTGATGCAGATGCTGATTGTGCGTCACGCGGTAAGGCACTAGAGGTTGACTGTTGTTGAGTCGATTTCATGTGTGATATTTCCTCATTTGCGGTCAGTAAGGTAATAGATGATGCTGTTTGAGTGCCTGTAACTATCGGCAACGGACTACCTATTGACTCGTTATTGTTAACCGCCGAAAAGCTAGCTGACGGTATCTGAGTGTTTGTAAAATACGACACTCCATCATTTGATACTTGTTGGTTAGTTGACTTCCGGCGTTTACCAGTAGGCTGTTCGTCTGTGGTCGGTTCTCTTCTTCTCTTGCGACTTGCATCTTGGTCATTGTTAGTTGTTGTTTCATGTTCACTCTTCACGTGTCGCCTTAAGGTATCTTTCCGGGCATAAATACGATCACAATAAGCACAATTAAAAACATCCCCATAATGAGAAGTCGCAATATGTCGACGTAGATCAGCAGGACGTGTGAAGTTTTTATTACAGAGAGTACATGTATTCTTCTGCATAGCTAACATTCTCCGATGAAATGACCGAAGTATTTGTTTTTCCGTTATCCAGTCATATAACTAAGAACCAACTTGTAAGACGAGAATATTATTCGACTATCTTATCCGTAGACATGAGCCGTTGTGTTGACTCTGTTGTAGACAATAATATTTCAACAGATGAAGCATACACTGTCTTTGTGAATATAGCAGATGAAATATTTTCAGATGAAGGCAGCAATTCCGGTCGGGTAATAATTTTAATGTCTTTGGTTATACATTTGAATAAGAAGCTAGTCAATTCCTTGTACAATAGTGCTGTGTATGTTGAACAAAGCGAAAGAGTACTCGCACATGCAGGTGGATATATATATATTTTAGCAGACACGATTGTTAACTTCCGATGAATTAGAAAAGCTGTTGAAATTATTTTGAATCAACTTCAAAACACACCCTTCCTCGTTTATTGTGAGCACTCAAATGACTACGCATTCGTTTTCTCACCAACTTGTCTGTGCTGTGCGTGAGTGAGAGTTGTATATACGAAAATAGTAGTTGAGGGTGCTAGTTTTCTAACACAAAATCTGATTGGTGGGTTTGTATTCAACCAATGGGCGAGTGAGTTACAAAAGAGTTTGGGTGTTGTTTGTTCCACACAAGTGGCGTAGAAATTCTGTACTATGCCAGTATAACGTGTCCTATGTATTACTGTAAGTTGTGGTATCTTGTGTACTATGTAGTTCAAAACTATTTTGTGTTGTATGCTGTGTAATGTGTTGTTGAAATACTATATGTCTTTTGTAGCTTTAAGAGATGATAACGTCATAATCTCCACTCTATCATGGTCGCTAAGTTATTGATAGTGTCTTCAGTGCCGCGAAAAAGACTCATTGTGAGATATCGATAACTCCCTTCTCCAGGCTGGAGTCCAACAATGGTGCATGACCATTACGGCCAAGCAACGACACGGCAATGACAAGGCAAAATGGCGTCGAATATAGCCTAACGTACACAACTTATGAGGTCATCGACTGTCCGTTCCATCACGCTCGACAAATACGTGGTCACTAAGTCCTCAAATTAGCTCACTCAAATAAACATATAGGATAATAAGGCACCGGCCCAAACAATGAAAACTAACAAAAACAATTTTAAAAAAATGACATAATCGTTAAAATGTAACACACACAAAGACAGATACAACAGTGACTAAAAAAAATAATAAAAATCACACACACACACACACACACACACACACACACACACACACACACACACACACACACACACACACAATGAAAACTGAAACAACCAATGAAAAATCGCTGACACGAACACTAGAAGCTGACACAAACACTAAATAAGGTACCTAAAGAAAAGCTAAACTTTGTTAACCAAAATGTGAAAGTAGGAAAATGTGATACCCAAATGTAAAACAAATAGCAAGAGAGGAATAGCTCGGCCCAACTTATAAAAATTAGGACAATATGTCAACCAAATGGGAAAAAGTTAGACCAAATACAAAAATATCTAACTCAAACTAATGAAAAGTAGGGAAACTTTGTTAACCAAAGGAAGGGAAAAACCTAGGTCAAGTAGGAAAATCTGTTACCCAAACGTGAAAAATGTCGGGCAAATACAGAAATACCTCGTCTGCACTTATTAAAATTAGGAAAATTTGTTACTCAGACACGATAAAATATTGCCCAAGTAGGGAAATTTGAGAACCAAATGTGAAAAAATATCAGCCAAAGAGAGGAATATCTCGTTCCAACTTATAAAAAGAAGGAAAATTCTCAACCAAATATATAAAAAATAGGAAAATTGATAACCAAACGGGAAATATATTGACCAACTAGGGAAATGTGTTACTCAAAGAGGAAAAATATTGACCAAGTAACGAAATCAAACTTATGAAAACTAGGAAACTTTGTTAACCAAATGGAAGAAACCTTGGTCAAGTAGGAAAATCTGTTAGCCAAAGGTGAAAAATGTCGGCCAAATGCCGAAATAGTTCGGCCACACATATGCAAACAAGGAAAGGTTGTTAGCCAGATAGGAAAAGTATTAACCAAGTAAGAAAAATGTGATAGCCAAAGGTGAAAAAATATCAGACAAAGAGAGAAATATCTCATCCAAACTTATAAAAAGAAGGAAAATTCTCAACCAATGAGAAAAAGTTAGACCAAGTAACGAAATACATCGCTCAAACTTATGAAAACTAGGAAACTTTGTTAGCCAAAGAAAAAAAGAAAAAACCTTGTTCAAGTAGGAAAATCTGTTAGACAAATGTGAAAAATGTCGGACAAATGCAGAAATAGTTCGGTCACACATATGCAAACTAGGAAAAGTTGTTAGCCAGATAGGAAAAGTATTGGCCAAGTAGGAAAATTTGAAAGCCAAATATGAAAAAATATCACCCAAAGAGAGAAATATCTCGTCCAGACTTATAAAAAGTTTGAAAATTTGTCAACCAAACGGGGTAAAGTTAGACCAAATACAGAAACATCTTAACCATATTTATAAAAAAACGAGGGAAAATGTCGACCAAATACAGAAATAACTCAACCCAATTTATAAATATGGCAACCAAACTTATGAAACGTAGGAAAATGTGTTAATCAAAACGGGAAAATATGGGACACGTAACGAAATATCTCATCCAAACTTATAAAAAATAGGAAAATATGTCAACCAAACGCGAACAATGTCGGCCAAATACAGAAATTTCTCAACCAAACTCATGAAAAATAGGAACAACGTGTTACCCAAATAGGAAAAATATTGGTCAAGTAAAGAAATAGCGTGGTCAAACCTATAAAAACATACCAACATTTGTTAACACAACTTGGCCACTTGTTCTTACAAACTTGCTCGCTGGCTCAAACAATCTGTCCTCTTGCTATTACAATCGGTCGACCTATCCTATCAACTCACACACTTACCATAACAACTGTCCCTTTTCCCCAACAACGTGTCCACCGACTCTCTCATATTATCGACTCACCCTATCAACTTACCCACTGACTCTAACAACTTCCCCACAAGGGCTCACAAAATTTCCACTTGTTATTACAAATTGTCGACAGTCTCGCCCAAATTACCACTTACTCTTACAAACTGTCCCAATTGCGCGCACAAAGGTGTCCACTTGTGATTTCACGGCCTCCTCATCACATAGATAAGTAGCCCTTATAAAATACAAATGTATCCCGCAAGTCATACAGAAGTGTCCCCCATATTGTCATAAAAAAAATATTTGTGTGTGTAGGTAAGTTCATGTCTTTGGCAGTTCATATTTTGTAAATTCATTTCTTCAGCATAAGATTTGTGTAAGTTCACGCCCTCAACATAAATTTTGTTGTGTAAGTTCATGTCTTCGACAGTTCATGTTTTGCTAAGGCCTAGTTTTAGTGAAAAGGCAGAAGTCTATTGGCTAGAATTTCAACCTGAGTGGTCAATTACTAACACTACCTGTGGCCACCTATTCTTACCCATGCGCTAAAGTTGAGAAAATGAACTTCCGTTGAATGGAAGCTACCGCAGACTTGACTTATTAAACCCCTCTGGAAGAAGTAGCGGCAGCTTAACAAGGAAAAGATCGAATTAGTTATCCCCCTTAGTCTGGGAATTATGAAAATATATGCTCACACAAGCGATATTAATCATGACGTCATATAAACAAAAATATAAACGATAAAAAATGAGGCAGAGCCACAATTGTTATCGTTTATATTTTTGTTTATATGACGTCATGATTAATATCGCTTGTGTGAGCATATATTTTCATAATTCCCAGACTAAGGGGGATAACTAATTCGATCTTTTCCTTGTTAAGCTGCCGCTAATTCTTCCAGAGGGGTTTAATAAGTCAAGTCTGCGGTAGCTTCCATTCAACGGAAGTTCATTTTCTCAACTTTAGCGCATGGGTAAGAATAGGTGGCCACAGGCAGTGTTAGTAATTGACCACTCAGGTTGAAATTCTAGCCAATAGACTTCTGCCTTTTCACTAAAACTAGGCCTTAGCAAAACATGAACTGTCGAAGACATGAACTTACACAACAAAATTTATGTTGAGGGCGTGAACTTACACAAATCTTATGCTGAAGAAATGAATTTACAAAATATGAACTGCCAAAGACATGAACTTACCTACACACACAAATATTTTTTTTTAATGACAATATGGGGGACACTTCTGTATGACTTGCGGGATACATTTGTATTTTATAAGGGCTACTTATCTATGTGATGAGGAGGCCGTGAAATCACAAGTGGACACCTTTGTGCGCGCAATTGGGACAGTTTGTAAGAGTAAGTGGTAATTTGGGCGAGACTGTCGACAATTTGTAATAACAAGTGGAAATTTTGTGAGCCCTTGTGGGGAAGTTGTTAGAGTCAGTGGGTAAGTTGATAGGGCGAGTCGATAATATGAGAGAGTCGGTGGACACGTTGTTGGGGAAAAGGGACAGTTGTTATGGTAAGTGTGTGAGTTGATAGGATAGGTCGACCGATTGTAATAGCAAGAGGACAGATTGTTTGAGCCAGCGAGCAAGTTTGTAAGAACAAGTGGCCAAGTTGTGTTAACAAATGTTGGTATGTTTTTATAGGTTTGACCACGCTATTTCTTTACTTGACCAATATTTTTCCTATTTGGGTAACACGTTGTTCCTATTTTTCATGAGTTTGGTTGAGAAATTTCTGTATTTGGCCGACATTGTTCGCGTTTGGTTGACATATTTTCCTACTTTTTATAAGTTTGGATGAGATATTTCGTTACGTGTCCCATATTTTCCCCTTTTGATTAACACATTTTCCTACGTTTCATAAGTTTGGTTGCCATATTTATAAATTGGGTTGAGTTATTTCTGTATTTGGTCGACATTTTCCCTCGTTTTTTTTATAAATATGGTTAAGATGTTTCTGTATTTGGTCTAACTTTACCCCGTTTGGTTGACAAATTTTCAAACTTTTTATAAGTCTGGACGAGATATTTCTCTCTTTGGGTGATATTTTTTCATATTTGGCTTTCAAATTTTCCTACTTGGCCAATACTTTTCCTATCTGGCTAACAACTTTTCCTAGTTTGCATATGTGTGACCGAACTATTTCTGCATTTGTCCGACATTTTTCACATTTGTCTAACAGATTTTCCTACTTGAACAAGGTTTTTTTCTTTTTTTTCTTTGGCTAACAAAGTTTCCTAGTTTTCATAAGTTTGAGCGATGTATTTCGTTACTTGGTCTAACTTTTTCTCAATTGGTTGAGAATTTTCCTTCTTTTTATAAGTTTGGATGAGATATTTCTCTCTTTGTCTGATATTTTTTCACCTTTGGCTATCACATTTTTCTTACTTGGTTAATACTTTTCCTATCTGGCTAACAACCTTTCCTTGTTTGCATATGTGTGGCCGAACTATTTCGGCATTTGGCCGACATTTTTCACATTTGGCTAACAGATTTTCCTACTTGACCAAGGTTTCTTCCATTTGGTTAACAAAGTTTCCTAGTTTTCATAAGTTTGATTTCGTTACTTGGTCAATATTTTTCCTCTTTGAGTAACACATTTCCCTAGTTGGTCAATATATTTCCCGTTTGGTTATCAATTTTCCTATTTTTTATATATTTGGTTGAGAATTTTCCTTCTTTTTATAAGTTGGAACGAGATATTCCTCTCTTTGGCTGATATTTTTTCACATTTGGTTCTCAAATTTCCCTACTTGGGCAATATTTTATCGTGTCTGAGTAACAAATTTTCCTATTTTACATACGTGTGGACGAACTATTTCTGTATTTGCCCGACATTTTTCACGTTTGGGTAACAGATTTTCCTACTTGACCTAGGTTTTTCCCTTCCTTTGGTTAACAAAGTTTCCCTACTTTTCATTAGTTTGAGTTAGATATTTTTGTATTTGGTCTAACTTTTTCCCATTTGGTTGACATATTGTCCTAATTTTTATAAGTTGGGCCGAGCTATTCCTCTCTTGCTATTTGTTTTACATTTGGGTATCACATTTTCCTACTTTCACATTTTGGTTAACAAAGTTTAGCTTTTCTTTAGGTACCTTATTTAGTGTTTGTGTCAGCTTCTAGTGTTCGTGTCAGCGATTTTTCATTGGTTGTTTCAGTTTTCATTGTGTGTGTGTGTGTGTGTGTGTGTGTGTGTGTGTGTGTGTGTGTGTGTGTGTGTGTGTGTGTGTTATTTTTATTATTTTTTTTTAGTCACTGTTGTATCTGTCTTTGTGTGTGTTACATTTTAACGATTATGTCATTTTTTTAAAATTGTTTTTGTTAGTTTTCATTGTTTGGGCCGGTGCCTTATTATCCTATATGTTTATTTGAGTGAGTAATTTGAGGACTTAGTGACCACGTATTTGTCGAGCGTGATGGAACGGACAGTCGATGACCTCATAAGTTGTGTACGTTAGGCTATATTCGACGCCATTTTGCCTTGTCATTGCCGTGTCGTTGCTTGGCCGTAATGGTCATGCACCATTGTTGGACTCCACCTGGAGAAGGGAGTTATCGATATCTCACAATGAGTCTTTTTCGCGGCACTGAAGACACTATCAATAACTTAGCGACCATGATAGAGTGGAGATTATGACGTTATCATCTCTTAAAGCTACAAAAGACATATAGTATTTCAACAACACATTACACAGCATACAACACAAACTAGTTTTGAACTACATAGTACACAAGATACCACAACTTACAGTAATACATAGGACACGTTATACTGGCATAGTACAGAATTTCTACGCCACTTGTGTGGAACAAACAACACCCAAACTCTTTTGTAACTCACTCGCCCATTGGTTGAATACAAACCCACCAATCAGATTTTGTGTTAGAAAACTAGCACCCTCAACTACTATTTTCGTATATACAACTCTCACTCACGCACAGCACAGACAAGTTGGTGAGAAAACGAATGCGTAGTCATTTGAGTGCTCACAATAAACGAGGAAGGGTGTGTTTTGAAGTTGATTCAAAATAATTTCAACAGCTTTTCTAATTCATCGGAAGTTAACAATCGTGTCTGCTAAAATATATATATATCCACCTGCATGTGCGAGTACTCTTTCGATTTGTTCAACATACACAGCACTATTGTACAAGGAATTGACTAGCTTCTTATTCAAATGTATAACCAAAGACATTAAAATTATTACCCGACCGGAATTGCTGCCTTCATCTGAAAATATTTCATCTGCTATATTCACAAAGACAGTGTATGCTTCATCTGTTGAAATATTATTGTCTACAACAGAGTCAACACAACGGCTCATGTCTACGGATAAGATAGTCGAATAATATTCTCGTCTTACAAGTTGGTTCTTAGTTATATGACTGGATAACGGAAAAACAAATACTTCGGTCATTTCATCGGAGAATGTTAGCTATGCAGAAGAATACATGTACTCTCTGTAATAAAAACTTCACACGTCCTGCTGATCTACGTCGACATATTGCGACTTCTCATTATGGGGATGTTTTTAATTGTGCTTATTGTGATCGTATTTATGCCCGGAAAGATACCTTAAGGCGACACGTGAAGAGTGAACATGAAACAACAACTAACAATGACCAAGATGCAAGTCGCAAGAGAAGAAGAGAACCGACCACAGACGAACAACCTACTGGTAAACGCCGGAAGTCAACTAACCAACAAGTATCAAATGATGGAGTGTCGTATTTTACAAACACTCAGATACCGTCAGCTAGCTTTTCGGCGGTTAACAATAACGAGTCAATAGGTAGTCCGTTGCCGATAGTTACAGGCACTCAAACAGCATCATCTATTACCTTACTGACCGCAAATGAGGAAATATCATCACACATGAAATCGACTCAACAACAGTCAACCTCTAGTGCCTTACCGCGTGACGCACAATCAGCATCTGCATCAGCCTCATCATCATCAGCTAGTGAATGTCTTTCGCTGCGGGTTTTACCCATGGATGTTAAAAACATTTATATTGAAAATTGGAACACGCTTAGATCACACAGACGGTGTGGTCGTTATTTGTCTGAATGGACTTTTTTTAACCAACCGGATTCTCATGCCACCATTGACTGGGGTTCCCGTTTATTCCCGATCTTCAACGCCCAGACCTCTCATTTTAAAATTGTCGTCAGCCCGCATACAATATTGAGGCATCGAGAGACACAAGCCCTACGCTTCTACCATGCATGTCCGAATAATTCGTCATTGTTCCCTACACCCTTTTTAGTATCCAATAGGTCTGATTTCGAGGCGTTTGTGGCAAAAGTGAATGCTGTAGATTTGTTAAATTCAGCTGGTATAGTTAGGCCAGATACAAAATTCTGTGTTGAATCAATACCCAGTATCACGTTTTATATTTACAAGTTGGCAGAGTTCCCTGTCTGATATTGTTTAGAAACCATAACCAATGCCCTCTGATCATTTGGGTGGTACATGGAGCAAGCTTTAGAAATTGTAACCGAATAGATGTTGTCTACCAATAAAAGCCATGTGAAATGTTACCAGTTTGTATATTATTATTTTTGTTGTTATTGTTTTATGTTGTGCCTAAACCACTTGACTACCTCTTACGTCATCGCTCACTTTAACCACCGTCGTTTCACTACACGTACTTTCCCTGACAATTTAAGTGGTCACTCGACACTTGACCAGTACTTGACCATTGCTTGACCAGTATTTGAACACGTCATCTACCACTTTATCCACTACCGTTTCACTACACATACTTTCCCCGATAATTTAAGTGGTCACTCGACCACCCCTTGACCACTTGACCACCCCTTGACCACTACTTGACCACCTCTTGATCATCACCACATCACAAGACGCACTCTCCTCTATAATTTAAGTGGTCACTTGACCATGTGACCACTGCTTGACCACTACTTGACCACCACTTGACCACGTCAGCGATCGTTTTAAACACCACCATGTCACTACACGTAACTTCCTCTACAATTTAAGTGGTCACTTGACCAGTTGACCACCGCTTGACCATCGCTTGACCACCTCTTGACCACTGCTTGACCACCTCATGATCATCACCATATCATTACAACTAGTTTCCACTAAAATTTTCCTCACTTGACTACCACTTGACCACTGCTTGACCACTGCTTGACCACTAATTTACCACCCTTTAATCATCACCATATCATTACAACTACTTTCCACTAAAATTTTCCTCACTTGACCACTACTTGACCACTGCTTGACCACTGCTTGACCACTAATTTACCACCTCACGATCATCACCATATCATTACAACTACTTTCCACTAAAATTTCGTCACTTGACCACCACTTTACCACTACTTGACCACTTGACCACTGCTTGACCACGTCATCGCACACTTTAACCACCACCACATCACTACACGTACTTTCCCCTTTAATTTAAGTGGTTACTCCACCACATGACCACCACTTGACCACCTCTTGACCATTACTTGACCACGTCATCACACACCCTTAACTATAAGCGGTCACTTACTATGTTTTTTTTTTTCTCCCTTCTATATATATATATTTTATTAACATTATTATATACCTTCTTTTGATCGTTTGTTTTCTTTATTGATGTTTCATGTCGTATTTTTTATGTCGTACCTATAATTACTTGACCACGCACGCCACCTATGATGAGTCACTAGACCACGTCACCTCTGATGAGTCAGTAGACCACGCCCACTTAAAAATAATCATACCAGGAGTTATCGCCCTTTGTGGAGGAAAATCGATAAATGCTAAAAATAGATTTCAAATTGCGCCACAAAATCGATAAATGGTTGATTTATATAAGGGATGTGCGCCACAAAAATACGCGTGCTAACCACGTTACTATACTACTTT